>QKWP01001311.1:0-40067 GCA_003550325.1 Gigaspora rosea | reverse complement strand
AAAAAAAAAAAATATGAAAAGCAAATTAAAAAAAAAAATAAAAATCACATTTTAGGAACCAAATCAAATCGCATTTGATTTAAACGAGAATCAACTTTAAGAGTTGCCATAGCTGTCCGAGAATAAATATTTATGTCAAATTGAAAATTAGTATTTTCTGGTGGAGGAATAGTAAAATTGCGCTTATCCTGTTGAAGAAAAGATAGAAATAAGAAAATGCATACATCAATAATAAAAATTATAAAAAATAAAAATTACCTGAGATAATGCTAGTATACGTTCTTTAAGCTCCTCCTCGTTCGGAAGTCCAATCCATGGTGGAACAGCTTCTAATAAAGTGAAAATATTTTCTATAACATTAAAAGATTAAAATAACTAAATAATAATAATTAAATATCATACCAGTTCCAGTTTTCGGCTCAAGTGTTTCTTCTTTAACTTGTCTCATAAATTCTTGATGTTGTTGCTGCATATCTTTTGTTGTATCTTCAACTTTTTGTTGAATTGATTTCGTTAAACTCGCGACGCTTGTAAAGGCACTTGTAGCGAAGGCTGTAAATTAATCAAGAAATAAATCAAAGGTACAACTAGAAAATGAGTTAGGGACACTTACATGAAAACATTTGAGTGTTAAGATTTATAGGAACTTGAATATTTTTTACGACGTTTGGAACATTATTCTTCATGACAGTAGGAACGTTCATAACAACATTTGGAACATTTTTTACAACGTTTGGAAGCTCAATATTTTTCACAGCGTCGGGTAACTCCAAGTTTTTAACGGAAGCGGGAAGTTCCATATTTCAACAGTTGTTAGAAGTTCTACGATTGCTCTTCGGTTTTTCTATGTTTTAATTGGGCATTACTGATTGGACAAATTGATTAATTAAACGTGATATCTGATATATACTTTATAAAATATTTTTTGATAATCTCATGAATATCACTCTAAAAAATAAACATATATCTATCCTAATATATATTCTCCGAATGACGAATAAATTTATTACGACAGGGCGAAACCTGAGCTTTTTACATAATGTGGGTTTCACCCTAAACCTGATAACTAACTTGCAACTCAGTTTATGATTTTTAATGATCTAATTTCTATTCTTTTGCACCCTGATCTGCGTATCGACTGACATACAGTATATCTGTGAGCAGATATCTAGGTTAATACGTAGCAAAATTTTGACAGTTTAATGTTGGATTAGCATCAGGTGTCGGGAAAATAAATCTAACAACTAAACGTTTTTTTTTGTTACACCAAGGTGCAAATTATAATACGGGAGGTATTTTAGGATAGTTAGATGGTGATCTGCATCAATAACGTATCCTAAAAAACTCAGGTTTCACCCTGTCGTATTATAATAACGAATTTTTCGAAATTGCATGTACAAATACAGTATACAATCCAACTAAAAGACTGATGTACAAAACGTAATTTTTACTAAACAATATTAAACCAATATAACAACAATATATAGAATGATATAATGGAATAGGAAAATTCTTCAGTAAAACAATAGAATGCCAACATTAATAAATGATGCTTTTTTGACTAACATTTCAACGGTCCCGTCAATTATGACGACTAGATCAGTCTTACTGTAATACGTAATACTAGAATGATCAGAAAACCCACCGTCGATATTATTAGGAAACGGAAACCGGTTTCCGAATTATCGGGCTTCATTTTCACTTATAAAACCCCAAAATTACTATGAGATGATGTAATGAAAACTCGTAATAACTTGATGACATAATGTGGCGATAATTGGAGATTACTAATGTATTTATTAAAGTTTTTATTCACGTGAGTAATGTTTAGATTACTATATACCCTGTTATTATAATTGTATAATATCGATATCTGCGTAAATTTTTGTATTATAAATTTAGACTGTAAGAGTACCAATAATAGTAAAATAATCTTTCGCTTAACAAAGGTCAATGCATTTTTTTTGTTCAGAAAGCGATTCTTTTTTATAAGCCCTAGCAGTAGACCCAGTTATTATCATAATATAATATATATTATAGAATTATATTTCTTTGATCAAGTAACGTCCAATGGCATTTTTTATTGCACTGCTTTAATCAGATGCGCCACTCCACTTGCCAGGTATTATTTGATAATTAATCAATTCAATCTAATTTAAATTCGATCTTTATCAATCTTTGAAACTGGATACATTTGATTAAAAGTCAAATTTTTTGAATAATTTAAAGTTTTGATATTACATTATTAAAATGCACGCACGAATATTTATTTAATGAATCGGTGGTTTTTGAGTTTGACATTATTTTATCGAAATGGGATATACATTTGTATATATTTGAGTTTTGGTCATGAACCCAAATTAAGTAGAAATGTCGATTCCAAACCCAAACTAAGTAGTAATGCCATAATTTAAAAAAAAAAAAAGGTTTATGGTCACAATCCTAATGAACAAATGAACACATTTATCGGTCTTCAGCCCATTCATTTTCCTTCCTAATTTGTTCTTCCTCTTCGGGAGTAAAATCGTTGACTATATTGAATGTGGAGCGAATTTCTTCGGGTGACTTACCCTTGATCATGTTGGCAACGGTCTTGCAACCAATATCCCTGAAAATATAATAAAAATATTAATTCTAAATACTTTATAGATAATATGTAAATAATAATGAATGAATAAATTTCTTACAATAATGGTTTAATATCCAAATAATTAGCAGCCTAAAAGTTTAAATTCAAATAATTTATTTTTAGGATTATATCATGTTTTAAATAAAAATATTTCTAAAGTTATAAATAATTAATCAAAAAAAAAAACTAACCAGAATGATTTCAAAAAGCATATCCTGTTCAACATTTAGGAATCTTTGATCCCAATCATCAATTTCTGTATTTCTCCGACGAGAATCATCATCATCATTAGTAGGTTGAGGGTCATTAACGTGATGTTCACACCATTCAAGAACCTTAATAAATATAATCAATTTAATATTATATTTAAAAAAGATTCTCCTGCTTAAAAACATATAATTAAATTAAATTCACTCTCTTTTGATATCAATATACCTTTCTTAAAACTTTTTCGTTAACGTTAGGAAGAGGGATTGATTGATCGGTTTCACCAACATCTATTTTGTAGAAATACATTAGAATTTTATGTAACTCGTAAAATTTTTCTTTGTAGCAAATCGATTTTTGAAAAAGTTTCGTAACCACGTGAGCAAAAAAAGAAATAAATATTTATTTGCCACTTATTTTTCTCGACTTTGCTTATGCACTTAAGTGAGTTCTATAATACTCTTAGAGAAAATAAACTTTATGGATAAATGCCTTCAATCATGTTCTTGAGCAAGATGGAACGACTAGCAACTGGTATTTCAACTTTGAACTCGACATCGTCACAACTTTTTAAGGTAACTTTCTTATTTTCACTGGCTTTCTCGCTAGTACTGGTACTCATTTTAACTAAAATTTAACCTTTTTGTATAGTTCTGTAAGTATGTTCTTTCAAAATCCTTTGACAAACTGTCGATTAAAGGAACGGTCACACTTGCCAACAAACAAATAAAATTTGCTGATTTTATACGGTATTATAACAATCAGGTGTAGTTTACTGCGGAACGAAAACTCCGATTCATATTACCCTTTTTGTGCAACGTGATTCAAATTATTTTCTAGATTATGGGCAATTTCGTTACTTTATACCTAAATTATATACTTTTGTTTAATTAATTATAACTTATATTATATTATATTACGTACGTACGTACGTATGTTTTTTATTTCCAACCGTTTGTTAATACTGTATAAACCATATTATTAGATTTTAAAAGATTTAATTTTAAATCCTTAATAGTCTATCAAGTACGTGGAAACTAAATATAATAGCCAATGAAAAGTTGAAATACAAAATTAGTTTTTACCTACAACTCTAAACTATGTTAACAGGGGTGTGATTTATCAAAAAGAGGTGTGAAAATATCGGATACTTGTAGCAAATTTTAAGTTTAAATTCTAACATAAAAGAGATTGGTACTGTAAATATTATATTATATATTATACAGCAGTATACCTCCTACGTACCATTCAAGTGTATAAATCAAAATTTATCATGTGAAAGATGAAACCTTGCAAAATACGATATTTATTTAAGCAAGATTACTATTTCGAAATCAAAGATATCCCAAATTGACAATTGGAAAAAAATTGATACTTGAGATACAACAAAACTCCACCAAAATGGCCACATTGATAAGGTAATTCCAAATCCAAGCCAAAATCCAATTATAGGATCGTAAAATCGTTAGAGATTTAAGGGATGTAGAATGAATTTGTTGAAATCAATTCACCAAAGCGGTCATTTTTTTTTGTGCCAAAATCATAAACCAAAAAAAGACCAAAAGATCAAAAGTTATTCAATATCTGATATAAATCTAAAATTAGCCAATATGTCAATTATGGATGTATTTCCTCAGCTCCTTGGCGTGAAATTGTCCTATTATAATCTCTGTTTCTCAAGAAAATTGAATGGTACTGCAGGACGTACGTACGTGAATAATAATTAATTCATGATTATCATTAAAAGCATCCTATATGGCAGATAATGAAACTTGGAAAAAATTATGAATTGAAAATTCGATTGGGCAATAAAGGGTAAAAATATTCCACAGACAAGATGCTAACTGCTTTGACAAGACGGTCAGCCAGTATCCGATGATAATCTTGAAATATCGTTATATAATTGACAATTATGTTTAATGTCGAGCTTACTGTCAAAGTATGATATAGCAAATGAACTTTTGCAAGAACGGCAAACTTTTAATTCACAATATTCACAATCATAGCTACCACAATAACGTTAATTGGTAATAAACCCTTAGTTTATGAAAGAAACAAAAATCCAAGTTAGCATGTATTTAAATGCAGTTTTATAAAATGATCCTTACTGGATTTTTACAAATTCCTTTTGTTTCTTTTTTTTTTTTTTGCGGAATCTCCATTAAACGAAGACGATTTAAATTATGATTGACTATAATTTTTATATTAGGGATATTAATCGATCTCACAATAATTATCAACCGACTTTAAAAAATTGGCATTTGTTCAATAAAGTTATAGAAAAGTTATTTCTAACAGAAGTTTATCGGGACGGACAGTGTGGAGAAAATTTAGTTGATCAGGTCTCTAACTAAATTCTATATATACTCAAGAATTAATGCAAATTTCTATTAGAAAATGCTACAGAAAAAAAAACTTTTCTATAACTATTGGAATACTAGTTAAAAAACGCAAATTTTTTTTTACAAATATCGATATTGCGTTGATAACTACTGCGGGACCGATTAAAAATGGCGTGACTGAGATATAGTTGCGTGTACATTAGCCAATATAAAACTTGGCTGCGCATGAATTTACCATCAGCATTTTACACAAGGACGGTTTATATATTTTTTTTTTGCAGAAATCTTATCCAATAAATTTCTACGTTTTTAGTTATGACCGAGCCTGAGAAGCCAACCGTCACAGAGTCTTCAAAGGGAACCGAAGAGGTATGTGAGTTGCGCTCATGTCTTTCAAAGCTTCAAAAGCACCTTTATAACGCTTAAAATATGCATTCAAACAGGAGGATGTACCTCCAGCTTCGCCTGACGTTCATTTTGAACCAATTATCAAGTTAGACGAAGTGGAAGTTAAAACGCTTGAAGAGGATGAAGAAATAGACTTCAGAATGTGAGTTTGTTTAGAATAGGAACCCAGGAATACTTTAGTTTATATATATACTTGAATGCTTCACAAGTAACAAAAATAAACTATGTCAGACAAATTACAACAGCAAATTCACTTGCAATAAACTGCCGTTACGCGGCCTGGTAATGAATTGCAAGTTCGCTAAACTGTTGGAAATTAAACTGGAGGAAATTCTGTAGGAAAGACATCACATGCTTGATTTCCTTTACTCTACGAGCTTCCAAACACTTGTTGAATTTCTTGAGCATACATTATGAATTGGCATAAATCATCAAATTATCCCCAAATATTTATCAACACGATATATATATATATATACGTCCTTAAAAACTAATAATAAATGGCCATTTGTAGGCGTGCTAAACTATTCCGATTTGACAAACCTTTGAAGGAATGGAAAGAACGCGGCACCGGTGACGTTCGTTTTCTTAGGCATAAAGTTACAAAAAAGATTCGCCTAGTAATGCGGCGAGATAAAACTCTTAAAGTTTGTGCCAACCATTACAGTGAGTCCAACCTATTTGTGCTGGTGTGAATTCTGTTTCAATTCAATAATCTTAGTATTAATTTTTTTTTCTCAAATTAAAATCTTCGTAGTCACTCCCGAAATGCAGCTTTCTCCAAATGTTGGGTCGGATCGTTCATGGGTGTGGAATGTTACTGCTGATATTTCCGATGGTGAACCAAAGGCGGAGACCTTGGCAATTCGATTTGCTAATACAGAAAGTATGTTATATGAAAATTATCTAAACTAATTGTTTGAATAAATATTTAAACCGTTTATTTGATATTCAAATTAGATGCCAATATCTTCAAAGAGGCGTTTCTTAAAGCACAAAAGGCGAACATCGATGCTGGTAAAGAAGGACAAGAGCAAGTCAAAGAAGAAAAAATTGATGCTAAAAATGAAGAAAAGGATTCTGGCTCATAGTAATTTTATAAGTTTTTATTGTAATTTTATATATATAAAAATTTACATGTGACAATAGTGTGGATGACTGCTATGAACTAAAAGGTTCAGAACAAATAATTACATTTATTTACATTGGATATACCAACTTTAATATATAATAAATTTGCTATCCGCTAATTGGGTCAATATATATAGTCCATCACAATATATATATTTATATAACGAACATTCATCTAGCTAGATAAACGATTAAGAATCTAATTATACAAGATCGTATAAAGCGTAATAATAAAAAAGTTGCCTAGTCACGATAAAAAAATGTCCTGATCACGTCCCTACCATCCAAGATGTTCAGCAATGTCATTTTAAAGTTTTGACGTACCAAAGTAAAATTCTGCAAGAAACAGGCGGCAAAGGTAGTTAAAATCGATTCTTTGATGCAACTTATCTTACATGTTCTCTAAAAAAATTAGCACGACGCTATTTGAACCATAGGAAGGGATCATGATATCGCTTAAATCTTTGTTAAAATTCTTTTCGTGAAATCAAATGTTACATCTGATTTCTCAGTAGGCACTTTATAAGATACATGTAAAAGATGAAAAATAATAAAAGCAGAATCACTATGCGTTAATAACCGACCCCTGCTAAAAACTAGATAAAGAGAGTCTAAAAAGTAATTAATGACGCATTTAGGGTTAGAGGTATACTGTACAGTATATAAGAATTAAATTATATATTTTAAAAATAAATATAAATAGGAGTCGTCTTGGCGCCACCCGGGGTGGTAAATAATTCACTGCCACCCTATCCAAATTAAATACTAAATTGACTGACTGACCCTAACCCTATGGTGAGTGCGTCATCAAATTACTATTTAATTTGGACAGGGTGGTATACCAACCCGGGTGGCACAAAGACCTTTCATATTATAATATAAATAATTATTTTTGTAATCTTAATAATTTATTTGAATTATAGCTAAAAGATATACAGTATCTGGAGCTGTTAATTACACTATTTAATACAGTAGTTTTTAACCAAAGTATTTACTTCGATTTACTGTAAATTTTATGCTGTTATTTTTAAGGGTAGAGGGTATATAGATCATTTTTGTATAGTTTTATATGGTATTTTGAAATTTTCATATAAAATTGACATATGGGGTCTGTTCCTTGAAAATGACCTTACGGGACATAGTAAATCATATGGGGTGTTACATATTAAAACAGCCCATTTTTACAATTTTTTGAAAAATGAGTTTTTATCAAATTCATATAAATTTTAATACGATTGACATTTTTTAATTATAAATGAAAGTCGATTTGCATAATAAAAAATCAAGATAATGTAAAAGAAAAATTACATGAGACTGCGAAGTGTCAACACATCACGAGATTACCCGATAGTCACCTGTTGCCTTAAACCAATCAAAATCGTGAAATTTGATAATCCCGGATCAGTCCGAAAATCAAAACAAATGATTAAACTCAATTATCTCAAAGTAAAAATGGGCTGTTTTAATATGTAACACCCCATATGATCAAAACTTGATTTTCAAGGAACAGACCCCATATGCTACTAATAAAACTTTTTTAAATTACAACTAATTTTTATAAAATAATTTATCTGGATTGGCACAAAATTTCTGGGCTGTACAAAATCATTAATTCTGATTGGTCAATTTATATAAATAGTTTTATTACTAAATTTTAATACCCAATCTTTAAAGGATAAATCTATTTGTTGCCAGTGGTGACAGTTACCAGATTGTGATCGACCAATTAGATCAAAGGATTATGTGTAATGCAAAAACTTTGATTTTTTAAAAAAATCTCTCCTAACTTAAAATTTTATCTATGAAGCTACTTTTTTTATACAAAAAAAACATTCTTGCAAAATTTTACTAAATTATATGTCACACCAAAATTTTCTACATTTAAAATTTATAAAAAAAATATATAAAATTACTATAAGCTTTGAATCTTTGATGTTTTTTTCTCTATATATTAACTTAAAATTAAATTTTTCGGGAATATAGAACAAGAGAAAAAGAAAAAATTGAGCTTAAAAATCAAATTAAAATTTTGCACAAAATGAAAATGTAACTTTGCCAAAACAAATATGATTTTAAAACCATAAATATGTGTAAAATCATGCTCTAAACAACTTTACTTAGACAACAGAAGTAGGTTACCTTGTAAGAAAATGGGTTACCTATATACTAAAGTTAAGTTTTTTGGGGGTTCAATATAAAACTCATTTTTTTATCAAGATAATCTACTTTGGGCACTTAAGCAAAGTTGTTAAGCATCCAAATTTACATATATTTAAAATTAAAATGCATTTTCTCATCTATTTACTAGGTGAAAAATAGGGTTGAAGTTAAAAAAAATTTTTTTAAAAAAAATTTTTCAAGAACAAAAATTTTTTTCTAACTTTGACTCTATTTTTCACTTAGTAAATAGCTGAAAAAATATGTTTTGACTTTAAAATAAGTAAAATTGCTTGCTGAACAACTTTGCTTGAGTGCCCAAAGTAGGTTAGGGGCTTTCAGAAATCAGCTGATTTTAGGAGGAATAGGTGGGTCAGCTGAAGTATCAGGTATAATTCCGGCCAAAATTTTATAATTCTGGCCAAAGTTACAAAATTATTTTTGACCAAAATTATAGATTTATTAACAATATTTAATAATTAATAACTTTTAATTTACTGGATCAAATTTAATGATTTAACTACCAAAATGATCCTCTCAATGAAAGGATTCTAGCAAGACAAAATCATTAAAATCCAATCACTGGATCCCAAGATCAAAATAGATATATTTTACTATAAAATTTTATAATTATTAAAGAATTATAAACCATTTATAGTAACACAAATTTATTCTGATTTCTGGATCCTGTGATTGGATTTTTATGATTTTGGGCTTTCTAGAATTCTCTCATTGAGCTGATCATTTTGGTAGTTAAATCATCGAAATTGGCCCAGTAGATCAAAAGTTATTAACAATTAAAAATTAATTTTTAATTGTTAAACTTTTGATCTACTGGGCCAATTTTGATGATTTAACTACCAAAATAATTAGCTTAATGAGAGGATTCTAGCAAGCCTAAAATCATAAAAAATCCAATTACAGGATCCAGAGATCAGAATAAATTTGTGTTACTATAAATGGTTTATAATTTTTTAATAAATTATAAAACTTCTATAGTAATACAAATCTATTCCGATTTTAGGATCCAGTAATTAGATTTTAATGATTTTGGGCTTGCTAGAATCCTCTTATTGAGAGGATCATTTTGGTAGTTAAATCATCGAAATTGGCCTAGTAGATCAAAAGTTATTTACTATTAAATATTATATTGAACTTTTTAATAATCGTAAAATTTGATTGGCTGATTGGGATATCAGGTGGGATGAGTTGGGTAGGGTGAGGTGGGCTCATAGTAAAAAAAATCAGCTGATTTTTGGAAGCCCCCTTAGGGGCTTCCAGAAATTACGTAATATTTTGTTACTAATAAATTTCAAAGTTTTATCCTACCTACCCACACCTG
Source organism: Gigaspora rosea (assembly GCA_003550325.1). NCBI lineage: Eukaryota > Fungi > Glomeromycota > Glomeromycetes > Diversisporales > Gigasporaceae > Gigaspora > Gigaspora rosea. The sequence goes on along the minus strand of QKWP01001311.1, from coordinate 29,851 downwards.
ATACAGGACCCCGAACTATATATAAATAGGTGGCAATTTGCTTTTGCTTATTTTTGACGATTTTTTGTAGATCTTTTCTATATTTAGTAATATTAATGCTTATTTTTGGGGTCGCTTAAAGCCAGGTCCATCACAAAATCTTCCATTTCACACAACCAATCAAAATCGAAAGTTTTTGTTTATACGGATCATCCCGACAAAGCAAAAAAAGTAAAAATGCGAGAAATACAAGAAACGAGTGTCTAAACCTTTCTTGGCCCATTAAGAAAAAATGTCAGGGGGACGATTTTACATATAAAGCCTTTTAATTTTAGCTCCTATAGGCTCTAAACTGACCCCTAACCTTAACGTTAATTTAAATTCATGATGGACCTGGCTTTAAGCGTCCCCTTATTTTTGCTGTTTTTCTGTAGATCTTTTCTATTTTTAGAAATATATAACAATTTTTTAAAATTGTTAGCTGTTTATAGATTGCTTGGGGTCCTCCTGATACTCTATTAGCCAATCAAATTTTATATTTTTTAAAATGTATTCATATGTTTCAATTTATGAAATTGATAATAACTATTGCTTTACTAGACCAATTTAGATGATTTAACTACCAAAATGTTTGTCGCACTAAGACGATTCTAACAAGCCCAAAATCGTTAAAATCTAATTACAGGATCACAAGATTATTCAACTTTTGTGTAATTTTAATAGTAATTTTTTAGAATCACTAAGTAAATTTCTTTAATATTGAATATCCTTTGATCCACTGGCCCGTTTTGGATGATTTAACTACCAAAATGTTCGTCTCAGTGAGACGATTCTAATAATCCCAAATTGCTAAATTCTAGTCACAAAATTCCAAGTCAATAAAGGTTTTATTGTTTGTCTAACAATACAAATCTTTATCGATTCTGAAATTCTGTAATTAGAATTTAGTGATTTCATGCTTATTAAAATCGCCTCACTAAGACGAACATTTTGGTAGTTAAATCATCCAAAATGGGCCAGTAGATTAAAGGTTATTCAATATTAAAGAAATTTACTTAGTGATTCTAAAAAATCACTATTAAAATTACATAAAAGTTGAATGATCTTGGGACCCTGTAATTAGATTTTAACTGCTAGAATCATCTCAGCGAGACGAACATTTTGGTAGTTAAATCATCTAAATTGGTTCATAGAACAATAGTTATTAATAATTTTATAATTTTATACTTTTGATCAGAATTATAAAAATTTGACCAGAATTTTAATTATAACCTGATATTTTCAGAACCCCACCCACCCACCAAAAAATTATGTAATTTCTGAAAGCCCCTTATTTAGATAAAAAAGGGGTTTTATATTGAAAACACAAAAAATTTAACTTTACATCAGCAAATTTTATATACGTAATCTTACATAAGATATTATGGCCTGTAATATTACGAAAATCTTATAATCGATACAGTATATTACATAATATATTATGTTATATTACGTAATATTACAGTTACCGTATGTTGCCGAAAATAAGCTACCTTTTTTTGCCAATTTTTAACAAAAAAAAACCGTGAGTAGTTTATTTTCGGGTTATTTACTATTTTAAGTAATTTAAAGCACAACAAAGAGGTAGCTTATTTTCAAACACAAACTCTAACAAGTAAAATAGATAAATAAATATGCTGTAGACAATAAATAAATATGCTGTAGGCAATAATAAATATGTTATAAACAATAAATAAACATGCAGAAAAAAATCGGGAGTAACTTATAAAACGATCGATTATAATCGCTATATAGTAAAGTCTAAATGTTACTAAGCAAATCGATCAAAGTCGCATAAGTAACCTTGTTCAGCAGATCAAAATACGCGTACTCTAAAAATTTCATAAAAATTGGAGAACTTTTTATTATTTGACATTTAATTTTTACGTTCAACAGTTTTTTTTTTGTAAAAAAAAACCGTTGAACGTAAAAATTAAACGTCAAATAATAAAAACTTCTCCGATTTTTATGAAATTTTTAGGATACACGTATTTTGATCTGCTGAACAAGGTTACTTATACGACTTTGATCGATTTACTTAGTAAATTTAGACTTTACTATGTAGCAACGTTTATCGATCGTGGGGGTAGCTTATTTTCGGAACTAAAAATTTTGTTAAATAATTTTTGGTGCGACAAAGGGGTAGCTTATTTTCGGGTCAAGGCGTTTTGACATTTTTGGATCAAGACTGGGGGTAGCTTATTTTAGAAGGTAGCTTATTTTCGGCAATATATGGTATTATTTCAAAATATTTCAAAATATACCAAATAAAAAATGCAAATTACCCTCTACAGAAGTCGCGTACTTATGCAAATTAATAAACTAATGTGTGTAGAAAATAATATTTTGATATTTTCATATTGTTTCGTAATATTTTGATATTTTCATATTGTTTCGCAATATTTGGCAAATTTTCGCAAATTTTCAAAATTTTTTAAAAATAATAAAGGATATACATATTCACATAATCATGCTTTTTTATAGATTTTCATATTATTTCGCAAAATTTTGCAATTTAATATAAAATTTTATATTTTTTTATTGGCCATTATTTTATGGCGACCCATCGCCATGGCAACTCTGTGATCAACCAATCAAAATCGATTATGTGAGTCATGTGATAACTGATTTGCAAAGAGCAAATTGGCGTACACGTGATTCACAAGACCAATTTTGATTGATCGATTATCTACGTAATGAAACTACAAGTTAAAAAAAAAAAAAAAAAAAAGTGAATCTATCTATTTATCACTACCAGGTACCACCCAAAATTTTTTTATTTTTTTTAAAAAAAAAACAATGATACATAACGATACATAATGATACATATACAAATATTATCCAGTGCCAACTTCACATTTTATTTATATAAAAAAAAAAATCTAATCTAAAAAAATGCTTCGCCAAGCCCCATACACCTATAACAGATCGACCGATTTTCCATGGGGCCAAAACGAAGCATTCACTTCCTCCCAAGAATGATACTCCAAGAATGACTCCAAGAACGACGACTCCAAAAACGATGACTTCAAAAACAACGACTCCAAAAACAACGACTTCAAAAACAATGACTTCAAGAAAATAAGCATCTAAAAAAAGAAAGAAGTTAGTACCTGTAACAAAAAAAAACAAACTACTGTAGTAAAAAAAAAAAACACTTAACCAACAAAGATTTTGACACCCACTACTACAACGACTCCAGAACGACGACTCCAAAAAAAGAAGTACCTAAAAAAAGAAAGAAAGTAGTACCAGTGTAGTACCCGTAACAAAAAAAAACAAACTAGTAAAAAAAAAAAACTGACAAAGGTCTAAACTCCCATTACAACGATTCCAAGAACGGCAGCTCGAAAAATAACTCCAAGAACAACGACTCCAAGAAAAGAAACACCTAAAACAAAAAAGAAGTTAGTGCCCATAACAAAAAAACAAAAAACTAACTAGTAAAAAAACCTTTAAACTGACAAAGATCTCGACTCCTACTACGATTCCAAAAATGCCGACTTCAAGAACGACGACTTTAAGAACTATGTCCAAGGATGATGACTCCAAAAACGAAGACTCCAAAAACTACGACTCCAAGAATGACGACTCCAAGAATAACGACTCCAAAAACAACGACTCCAAGAACAACGACTCCAAAAATGATGACTTCAAGAATGACGACTCCAAGAACGATTACTCCAAAAAAAAAAGCAACTAAAAAAAAGAAAGTTAGTACTCTAAAGTAAAAAAAAAACAAAAAAAGAAGAAAAAAAAATTTTACTTATCTAAAGAAAATCCAAAGAAGTGTTAGTGCGAATAAAAAAAAAACAAACTAATAAAAAAAAAATTTAGATTTACCTGTAGATCGATCTAAATCCAGATCTACTTTGGAGACAAGCTAATATATGATTACCAATCTTAAATATGATTGGCTGATCATATGGATCGCCATGGCAATGGGTTGCTATCTATAATTTTCCTTTTTTATTATTATTATTATTTATTATATTTTACATTTATTAAATATATATTTTTAATTAATATTATATACTTTATTATATATTACATTATTATATAGTATTATTTTTACATTGTTACAAATATTTTAATCTACTTTCGCACTTCGGTGCATCTAATTCTATTACTATATACAAAAACTAGACCTATGCACTTATTTTCACTCATCTCACAGTTAGCTATTATCTTTGCTTCTATGTTTTCTATAGTTTTTGCTTTGACTACTTCTTTTGTTTTGGCTATAACCTTCATTTTGCTCTTTTTTTCTAAATACTTCAAAGTAAAAAAAATAAAAAAACATTTTTCAGAAGTGTTGGTGTTCTTGCAAATTGCCAAGAAAAGTCGCAAAGTGTCAAAGAAGTCAGAAATAAATAAACTAAAATAAAAATTAAAAAAAATAAGTAAAAAAAAATAACAAAAAAACAAAAAGTATAAGCAAACAAATAAAAAAAAATAAATGAAGCCCAAAATCTTCATTTCTCTAAAGTAAGAGTTTGTGTTCTTGCAAATTCAAAAATTGCGAAAGCTAGGTTAAAGTTCTTGCAAAATACCAAAAAAGTCACAAAGTGCTAAAAAAGTTTGGGTTGGTTTTTTTGCAAAGTGCTAGAAAGTAAGAGTTCTGTTTTCGCAAAGTGCCAAAATAAAATAGATTAATAAAAAAATTTTAAAATAAACAAAAAAAAACAAAAACAAAACACAAAACAAAAATAAATGATGCAAACCCTTCTCCTAACTAAATCATTTTTCTAAAGAAGCGTTCTTGGTGTTCTTGAAAGCAGTGTTAGTATAAATGGAATTCAGACAATGAAATCTGTCTGATTTCTATTGTCCAGTCATTGTCCGAATGTTCAATCAAAAGCAATAGACTTAGGATTGGACCGGGGTTGGATTCAGACAACCTGATTGATCAATTTTTAAGTATTGTAAAAAAAAAAGATCCAGCATCGATTTTCAATTTGCCATCCCTGATTGATCCCTCACATTAGAAAATTTAATTCTGATAATTTTTATGAGCTTAAGCTCACGTTCATGTAAAAAACCTGATTGCACTGTTTTACAAGAATTTCAATGTTAGTATAAATTCAGTTCTTTATAATAAATCCTAATTCATATTATGTGATTTTATACTATTGCGTCAATAAAAATAATTGCATTATTTTCTTTAATTAACGCATTTATAACTTTATTAATACTCAAGTTATTAGCTGTCAATAAAAAATAATAAAATATATTAAAATTCTAAATGATTTGTTGCACAAAATCATAGGCACAATAGGTTTATATTACACAAGTATATCTATATACTAATGCTAGGAGATTTTAAAAATTAGTATTTAAACATATTGGACATTGGAAAACTGTCCAAATTGTCCTATACAAAAGTAATAAACATTGTCCTATATCAACTGAAGCTGCACCTTATAGGACATTGACATTGCATAGGACAAATTGGAAATGTCCAATGCCAGTAAAAATTTACCGGATATATAGCTTGCCCAACCCTGCTTGAAAGTGTTAGAAGTCTGAGTAGACATGCACAAGGTTTTGAAAAGTTGTTTGTTTTCTTGCAAAGGTGTTTTTGTAAAGTGCCAAAATAAAAATAAAATAAAAAAAATTAAAAAATAAATATATAAAAAAAAATTGAAAAAACAAATGAAAACAAAAAAAATTGAAACAACAAAAAATAAAACAAAAAAAAAATGAAATAAAAAAAAAAGTGAAAAAACAAAATAAAAGATTTAATTATAAACAAAAGATCTAATCTGATCTTGTAGTACAGAATTTGAACATCATCAAACTACAGTTAGACCTCCCTAAATGCAACCTCTATAAATGCATAACCTCTCTAAATGCATGACTTAACTTGGTTCCAACTCATATATTACTTATAGATTTTTACCACAATACCTCTCTAAATACAAGATTTTTTATCGGCCTCTTACTATACATTTAGAGAGATCTGGCTGTATTTCTAACTATTTCGAAAAATCAATCTAATGCGCGATCCAGGTTACAGATCTACTGATCTAGTTTGGTTTCCTAGTCCTAAAATATTTTGAAAGGATTTGAAATAATTCATAATATATTTTGAAATATTTTGAAATTACTTTTGAATATTTTGAAAATTTGATATTTCAAAATATTTCAAAATATATTACAAAATATTTTGCTTATATTACAGTTCATAAGACCTTTCGTAAGATTACACTATTATAAATTTGCTGATGATCCAGATTTTTTACATGTAATTAGCCCCTGTAATAGACAAATAGATTGGTAAAGAGTTATTAATAAAGAGTGCTATTTGTACCTCAAAGTGAACTCTAAGAAATTTTAAAAAAATTTAAAATTAGATATAATATAAAATTTTAATTTTTTTGTTTATTTTTTTAAGGATAGGGTATCTTATATAATTTGCAATATAGCAAAATAACGGAATGCTATATATTGTAGATTATTTGTATAACTAATTTAAAATAGTAATTTATTATTTATTAGCTAGAGCTTGGACCCGGATATCTGTTTATCTGTTAAGGGGTATCCTTTTTACAAAAGTTGAATCCGGATAACTGCTAACATTTAATTTGCAAATAACTGGATAAATCCTAAAAAAAACCAGATAACCCTTACGATAACCAGATAGTCCACGGATATCCGGATAAACCAGATAATTTCAGGTATAGTGATAACAAAATAGGTATATAAAAATACAATATAACGAATATTATTAATTATGCTATTTAATTATAAATTTTTTCGATGCTTACTAATTTAACAATACTCTATTTATACTTATCAGTATGAGATTTATTTGATGAAAATACTATATCAAAGATGCGCTAAAGCCCTGTAGTATTATATACATTTGCTGCTGATTTTAATTTATTTATCTGTTAATAATCACTACAAGGCTTTAGTATTAGCACATCTCGATTAAAATAAATAAACCGTTGAATAAAAGTTGCACAAAACATGGTATTTGATATACAATGATTCAAAAATGGATAGTGAAATAAGGATACAGATTGCATAAAGGATTAATTAAGGGTAGAGGGTATATAGATCATTTCTATTAATAAACTAGTTACTAAAAATTTTATATTTAATAATAAAGAAAATTTTTATTAAGTAACCATATTAAATTTTTAAATAAAATTGTAGAGGAGGTTTTTCTGATTCTAACGGTGGTCAAATCATTAAAATTGGCCCAGTAGAACCTAAGATATAAAATTGTTTTTATCTTCGCGACCCTATTTTACTTATNGTCAAATCATTAAAATTGGCCCAGTAGAACCTAAGATATAAAATTGTTTTTATCTTCGCGACCCTATTTTACTTATTGTTTACACGTGATTTGATTGGCCAATTTGTGATTTTCCCTGCAGAATAGACCTCTCCCCCTCAAAAGTTGATACTATAAAAACTTTATCAAATTTTATTCAAAATTAATAAAATTTTTATGATATGTATAATTTTTTATTACGAACAATTTTTACTTAGTAACAAATACAATTTATATAGTAAAAAATTAACTTTTATATGTAGCAACTTTTAAATTCGCAATAAAAATATTTTTGGTCACTCATTTATTAATAGAAATGATCTATATACCCTCTACCCTTAATCAATGTGTGTAAGTATTATTTTATTAATTGAAATCATTTCATAAGTTATTATTGACACTAAATTTTTTGTAAATTGGTTGGATAGTATACAAAAATTAGTTACGGCATCAGATCAGAAAAATAATATTCTGTTTCTATATGATCGCATAACAGGTTTACACTTATAATCACTACTTTAATCAGTAAAATATCTAGTATCTAGCAATACTTGTTATTTGCTTGTTATTTCCCGGACTTTCGGAGAAATAACAAGCATTGCTAGAAACTCGATTTTTTATTGATCAAAGTAGTAATTATAGTTATGACTATACATAAGGATGAATTATTTCATGTTCTAAAACCCGAAATTAAAATTTGAAAACGAAATTGTTTTTGACCTATTTTACTTGAAAGATGAAATTATTTGATACTTTTTTTGAATAGACGAAATTATAAGAAACATATCTATATAAATTTTATTTGCTCTTTTTTATAAAAAATTTCAATTTTCTCTATTGTAGACAAAATAGGCCTTTTTCAAAAATCAATTTCGGTGGCATCACTAGTTATGACATCATATAAAAACAAAGAAATAATACCTTATTTCGCCGCTACAGAAAATAACCCAGTAGATTTTTGGCCTGCTAGAGACCCGAAGGGCCTCTAGATAAACAAGGATTTACCCCCTTATTCCTGCTATTGTGGTGAAATCAATAGTATGTATCTACCCACAGGTATCCACAGATATCTTTAGGTTATCCTTTTGGAAACTGGTGGATAAGGGTTGTTATCTGTGAGACATTTATAGCATCCGAATGCACAGTTATCCGTGTGCATATTTGGATATGCGGTTGACGAGTCCAAGCTCTATTACTAGCTAATCAAATTATTTTATGCCTACAAATATATGAAAACTAAAAATCTTTGATTTTTTTATTTTATACAATTTTACTTATTATAATAAAAAATTTTATTTGCAATAAGTTTTAAATACTTGTTACAAACACTTGTTTACAAAAAATCCAATCTTCTAAATATTTTATATATTATATTTAATACGGTTCTAAATATTGTCTAATCTATAAATAGATCTCTTAATAAATACGAAAGGTTTCTAATAAACTTTCAAAAAATTCTTAATTACAAATAATTTTTATAATATCATTGGATGTAAACAAGTAACCGAAGTTATATCCTGTAAAAGTTAAAGAAAAACCCTATTTTTTAATAAAGTTTATTTGACATGCACATTTTTGAAACCACATGCGCAAAGTTAATACAGAACTCTGGACATCTTTTATATAGGTCATATTTGGATTTTGCCAATTTTGGCCCAATTTGCTAAAAGTTATAAATCTACATTTTTTTTAAATAACTTTTGATTCAGTGATCAGAATTAAATGAACTTTTTTTGTTAGATGTGCTTTACTGAGAGCTTTATTTTAAAAAAAGTTCATTCAAATTGGACTACTAATTGCCAAGATAATTGCCCAAAACTGTTTTTTTGCTTCTCAAATTTCAGAGGTTTTTGCTAAAAACTTAAAATATGACCTCTATACGAGATGTCCAGGTCCTGTTAATACTATATTGTTTCTAAATAAACCTCTTTTTAAATAGTTCATTTACGAAAAAACTGTTTACTAGCAAATATACAACCTTTAAACAACTGAAAAAATTTCTTATTAACAATATTAAACCATGGGTTAAAGTTCTTTAACAGTCACGAGTTTGTATAATCTTTTATAAGGGCTAAATTTATGATCTGCATAAAATTACATATGTCTAATAGAGTTGCCTGCCGTAATTAATTACAACCTTTACGACATATAGGTTGCAATATTACGACATATAGGTTGTAATATTACAACTTGTTAAAAACAATTACGGCAGGCAACTCTAATGTCTATTATCATATGAGATACTCTAGCTTTAAAAAATCATTTATATCTCAAAATTTTGCTTATAAAACTACTTTTGGAGCTCCAATAAAAAAAATTTTTTCTGGTTGTCACTCCAAGCGGCAGGTCTAAAGTTCAAATCCCACTAAAGATGAATTGGAAAATAGGCCTATGTTACGATAATATTTGTTTATCAATCAGTCGGGTATGTTATCTGTAACCTTGGTACCACTATCTTGAATGGGAGCTTTGGCATAGTTGTGTAAGTTACACAAACAAATCCAAGGGACCAAAACAATTGAAACCCATTTGGCAAGCCCCGAATGGAGAGATAGCTGGACTTTCAACAGTACCAGGAAAAAGGATCTTAGCAGTAACTAACCGGGAAATCTGGACGAACAAGAGCTTCTATGTCAAAGAGGGCCCACCAACCTGGCCGCTGGAGTCGCACCGGGAGAAAAGATCATGTGTTATAGAAGTATGAACCAAGGAAAGGGAGACCTTAGGCACCTAAAGCCTGGCGGACTAATCCTTCCAGGCCAACTGGATTGGTAGTCTGGAATGACTGGGGAAAAGAATCCAAAGAATGACTGACTGAGTACTGGGGTTTAGTGAACATCGCAAGGGCAGACGGAACTAATCGGCCAATAAGAAGCGGAAACATGGAGTCATATACATGTCAAGACCCAACGGAGCTCTGGGCGTACCTATATAGGAGTCTTCGGATATTAAGAGGATTTGGAACCACCAATACAGGTATATGCTGATATAAGTGCATACAGTAGTAATCAGTTCTCCCTAGCCTCATGATGCCATTCAACTATATTCGGCACTAGAAGCATTTGCGAAACATGCCCAGAAACCTCGCTACCATAGGGGGAAGTACAGTTGTTTACATATGTCCAAAATTCGGAATATTAAATCCTGAGTTCTCAAGTCGCAAGAAACTGGCTGGTTGCAGTAGCATGCAGGTTTAAGATACTTACCCAATGTGGTAGAGGCAGCTGCATGGCTTGAGATACGAATCCCTAAGAAGTATACTAGTAAGGGATTTTCTGGGTAACTAGATTTCAGATACACCAACTTGGAAGCATAAAGCGCCTACCTGGCAACACACACCAAATTAGAAGTGATGAATTAAGGAAATGTGGATAAAGTGATGGACAAGTGGATGTTGATTGTTGGTTAAAAAGTGATGTACAAATCCAGATCAATTATATATATGGGAATATAGAAGGCACTAGTGCGTAGATAAAAGGTTTATAGCCTGAAGTTCTAGTCTCAATACTTGTATATAATATGCATGTATTTACGGCACTATCAAATGTTAATCTATTTAAGTATTAATAAAGTTTGGGGCAGGAGCTATACCTCTAATATTAAAAAAAAAATAATAAATAAAAAAAATTTCTTGCTAAATTTTGTATATATAAGAATCTTTATAGCAAAAAGAGAAATAGGCTAAAAAATTTTTTTTAAAAAAATGCAATTTCTTAATTGATAATCTGTCTACAACTGGAACATAGGCGAATTGTAGCATGCTTTCATCTAAAAATTTTTTTTACTAAGTTAACAATACATGTTCACTAATTGAAAGTTGTAGAGCTCATCTAGATGCATCTAACAGTAGTTAAGAGTAGGGTGAACGTAAATCATTTTTCATATAATCTACATAGTATATTAGAATTTTATATAGTAAATAAAAAAATTCTTCTAATAAATTTTTTTAAGATCTTGACCAATTTGTATAAAATTTATATAATAGGTAGTTTTAAAAGTTTGTTTATAATAATGAAGCTGCACAATGCCGTAGGTTTCTAAAAATAAGCTACCTCCAAAAGAAGCTACCTTTCAGATTTTCAGAAAAATTTTTAAAGAAATCATTAACAGTTGCTATATATAAAACTTTTTTTACTATGTAACCTTCAAAAGGTTGATTAAGTAAATTTGTTCAGCACAACGAAATATACTTATAGTAAAAATTTTATTGCATTTGGTCAACTTTTTATTAGTATGTTTTTCAATTTTTCAAAAAATTTAACAATCCGAAAATAAGCTACTCTTACAATTTTTTGTGTAACTTTTTGGCCAAAAAAGGTAGCTTATTTTTAGACAAATACGGTATTTATTGCTTTAAAAAAAATCAATTTCATATATAATTAAATTTTTGTAGGATGCTATATGATTTTTGTAGATTGTACAAAGAATTAATTGGTCAGATCATATAATGATTACATGTAAATCATATGATATCATATAAATTGGTTATACAAAGTTGATCTACAATCGATTTTATATGAAATTGGAAATTTGTACACCCTACCAGGACCCCAAAGAATATATATAATACTGAGATCCGATTTTGTATAAACTTATTATATAATTTTTCGATATGTCATATGTTTAGATTTGTATAACTAACTGATAATTTTTTGAAAAGTCAGATGTTTATTTGTATAACAAAGATGATCTTTATAACAAGTTAGATCTTTATTTGTATAACGATACTATATATCTCTGATATCTATATAGGGAGAAAAAGAAAGAAATCGAACTGCCTTAATCACAGCTTAGCCTGGTTCTTTTTTTTTTTTTTTTCCTTACACCGGTTGCTAAACGAGTGTATTAATATTTTTATTAATTTATCAATTGACAAATTACATATTAAACTATTTTAGTTAGCATACATCCGGCTAGCCCTATTTCAGACCGCCCAAATGCCCGGTGGGCACCGAGCTTTTACCCTCCCAAACACCGCCTTCGGACAATCGCCACCAGAACGATGTTGGTACAAACGGACACCACCTCGGAATGATTGCGCCACGAGTTCATGTAGTATCTTCTCAGACTTCGGCCTCACATTACGTCTCGTGACTTCGGTTAATCCAAATCAGGTTCTAACTCCTTTCACTTCACCGCCACAGATTTAACAACGGCAACTGCCCAATTTAGGTAAACCTGTAAACGCCGACGGAAGACCCAGACCATAGACAAGGACGCATCTAGCCACACGTGCACTTTTGGTGCCTAATTTAAGTAGTCCGCCCGCAGGTTCTACACTAGCTGCCATACCTGCACTCCAACTATCGGAAGTGCCTAATTAAGCCCTCTGATTTTCTGGCCAGCTGACATAACGCGGATCTACAAGTTTTCTTAACCGGCTGGTATTTTCCTTTATTGCCTCTGGGGGGACTTGAAACGGCAACCTTCGATTTGCATCCTGGAAGCGTAACCGCTACGCTATCGGCCCGCAGGACCCTTAGCCTGGTTCTTTTGTTTTTATTTATTTACTTATTTATTTATTTATTTAAGGCTTTGGTGCTTTCTCTACGGTCTTGGGATTTATTCTTTGGGGGCCCTAACTAAATTTCCCTCTGCTTTAACTGATCTCTATAGTTGACAACACATGATCAGCTAATTATATATAACAGATAAGTTTTTTTTTGTATAGTCTTTTTTTCTATTTGTTTTTTGTTTTTTTCGGTTCCGTTTCTAATTTTTTTTCTTTGCCTTTTAGATTTAGTTTTGTCGCTGGTGTCATCCTTGGTGTTATTGTTAGTATCGTTGGTGTCGTCGTTGGTGTCGTCGTGTTGGTATTGTCGCGTTGGTGTCATCGCGTTGATATCATTGTTGGTATTGTGGTATATGATATTTTTGTCTTTTGTTTAGCAATTGAAATTTACAATTTTATTTCTTTTTTTTTAGATAGGTTTTTGGTAAGCCAGGAACGATATCAATAGTGATAATGATTGTTTTTATTTCTTTTTTTGTCTGGTTATTAGAGCTAACATTTTGGTTTTTTGTCCTTATTACTGGAAATCATGTAATTTTTAAGTAAGGATGTGCTGGGCACATTGAGATACATACCGTAATTTTTTTTCCTTCTCACGCATATTGAAAGTTGCGATTGACACCTCTTTTTTTATTAGGCTGCTTCATTAATCCGAATCGATAGAACTTGCTGAGTACACCGAGGTATGTTTTCTTTGTTATTGTTTTTTTTCTTTTATTTATTTTTCTTTCTTTTCCACTCTTTTTTGTAAGTAAAATTGGCTCTGTACTAGAATTGTGGAATTGTGGTTGGATACGTTTGGGTAAGTATTGATGTTTTTCTTTATTTATTGATTGCTTTTTTTCCATCTTCTTTGTAAGTAGAATCAGCTCCAGACTTGGAATTATTGGAATTGAGGCTGGTTACATTCATTACGTTTGGGTAAATATGGTGATATTTTTTTTGGTTCGTCTTTTATTGATTTTCTTTCTCGTTATCTTTTTCATAAATAGAATCGGCTCTGAACTTGGAATCATTGAAATTGAAGCTGGATACGTTCGGGTATGTATTTGTGATGAATTTTTTTCTTTTTCTTTAGTTTTCGTTTATTATTTATTAATTTCTTCACTCTTTTTCGTTAGAATTGACTTTTAGCTTGGAATTGTTCATAAAAGTCAGAATCTGCTAAGAAATAGCAACTCACCTGCTAAATGAACTAGCTCTGAAAATGGAGGTACTCAATCGTGATATCTATATCTTACCATCAGGGTTAAATTGAAACTTTAATAAGTGAAGTCGTGAAGAAGCCGGAATTGAGATAAATATATCAGTTAAGTATTGGTATTGGTTTTTTTTTCTTTTTCTTTTTGTTTTATTATTTATTGATTTTCTTTATCTCCACTCTTTTCGTAAGTAGAATCAATTGGCTTTGGACTTGGAATCGTGACTGGATACGTTCAGGTAGGCAGGAATGTGAATAGATATAGTCTAATCAAAAAAATTATTGTCTAATTGTCTAATTGTCTATTGGGAATTCTAGAGTCTAATGTCTATTGGTCTTAAACTAATTGTTTTTTATATATCAATGTCTAGAATTAACTAATCAGATTGTTTTAAATTATATAGTAATTTGTCTTTTGTTGAATGACTTAATTAGACATCACGAGCCTATTGGTTTGTCTATTGTCTATTCACAACCCCGGGTAGGTATTGACTGTGATTCTTTTTTTTTGTTTTTCTTTTTTTATTTATTTTACTTTCTCTCTATTATAATTAGAATCGACTCTGGATTTGGAATCGTAAGACTGAGGTATACACATTCAGGTAAATATTGACGGAGAAATTTTTTTTTTGTATCATTTATTGATTTTCACTTCATTTTTTTTTATAATATAGTAGGACTTGGAATTGTCTCTGAACTTGGATCAGTTGGGGATTTGAGAATTCGATAGTTTATTTTGATCGATAAGTATCGGGGTTTTTTTACAGTTTTTTTTTCGTTTAAAATTAACATTTTTTTTTGCATACTAGATTTGGACAAACTGGATGGGGGCGACTTATATAAGTTTGGAATATATGGTATTACGATCGGTTAGGAGAGCTTGATGAAATTGGGCTGGTTTAGTTTGTTCGTGAACAAAAGTGATTAAAGTTAAACAATAAACTAACACACGTAATTACGGGTTATAAGGTTTATCTTTATTCATATAAATCAATACATCAGGTTATAATAATACTAAATACTATCTACTATAGATCTTTAACCGGGTGGGTCAGTTACTTATCCGGGTCAACGGGTCATGCGAACAATTATAAAGTTTTTTGCTTATTTCAATAGGAGGCAATTGAATTTTATGAATCCTATGTAATAATGGATTATAGTATTCATAAATTCGATTGTCTCCCTAATTTGAAAAGATCGATAATGCGCGTTCACTTTAAATAAAAATTATGCGCCAAGAAGCAAAAACTATCATAGTATTTAAGGATAGTTTAAACTTAAATAAAACAGAATTATTCTATTATAAAATAAACTTGTTTAAATTAATTCTCTGCGAATTAAGTTTTCTGTGAAGTAATTATTGGAATCAAGTGTAACCTGATACAATTAAATAAATATTAAATAAAAAAAAACTTAATAAAATTGAATTAATGTATCTAAGTAAAATAAATGCAATTTGAATTTTAAGGCGATCTGTTAGTAATGATAAAAAGTAGTTTATGTATTCTTATTCTGCGTTATTTCTGAATTTATGTCGATTCTGAATTCATTTTAGAATTATTAAAAAAAAAAGCAAGTGAAAAATATTTAAAAATAATAATAATATATAATAATAATAATAAAGCAAAAATAAAGAATTAAAAAAAAATATAGATATAAATACATTCGAATATTCATTGATAATTAGTAATTTGTATCAATTTATTTTAATTATTACATATATAAGTAAACTACGTGCAATAAATTTTAATTTATTCAGGATAATACGAGTTTTGTACCTTGTCAAAAATTTTAAGAATATGCAAAGGAATTAAGAAATTACCGTAAAAGGTCATATACAAGATCTGTGTCTCTTACATTCCACCAAAAAAATTAATTCGTAAAAAATGAGGATGGTTCTAATATACGGGGTCTTGTATATAGCCTTTTACGGTACTATTTTTGGCAGCAAACAGGTATGCTTGATTATAGGCAGCTGAAATATTTTCGCACTGAAAATATTTTAGGTAGCCGAAAATATTTACGGTTTAGACTGCCTAAATATTTTCACTATTATGGCATTACGGCAAGCAAAAAATAATTTAGACCCACGTATTATTGGCAAGATGTTAGTGTGGGAAAGAAAGTAATAAATGTTCTATGTTGCAATAGAACTTACGTATATATGATCTGAACATGAAAAGATGGAAATAATACCCGTGTATCAAGTTTCAAACGAAATGGCCTTATCGCAATATGTTTGCATTCGATTCTATTAGTCAACGTACGCATGTAAAAAAAAATACTACGTATATAATAATTATATGCATAGTTTTTTAATAAAATAAACACCCATTTAATACAAACAAACCGAGTTTCAGATAGTACAGGTCAACTCACCCAGTTCAAAGCCTAATTTTAAGACCAATTTTCAATTCGTAGCAGAGCTTTACTATATAGTAGATTATTTCTCACTACCTATAAACAGTTATATTAGTTAAATTGTACAATATAGCGTTTTTGACTATTATTTTGTAGCACTACTGTTTTTTTTTTATATATAAACTCAGATCTGAAATTGTATAATTTATAGTAAAATTTGAATTTAAATGATAATTTTGTATAAAGCTTTTAATAAAATTAAGTGTATAAAGTTATATTAAAATTTTTGAGTCTGGATCTAAGTTATATCAAAGTTCTTCGGGGTTCTACTCTACCAGGACCTCGAACAATGCAAGTCGAGGTTATATTTATGCATTATCCACTTTTCTGCAATTCTGATTGGCCCAAATAAGGTCCAACCAATCAGAATTGCAGCTTTTTTCTAATTTTGGATAAATTTTATAAAAATCTTATATTAAATCTAGATTATAACTATTTTTTACCAAGGATGATATCACCTTTATATAAAAAATTTATTTATATGAATTTTAATATAAGTAGGGTGATATCATCTACTATTTAATCACATTGTTTATCAATTTCGGTTTTCCTACAGTTCCGGACAGCATAAGATATCCTATTTTTTTAGCTTAGTAAAAAATAATATAACTCAATCATAAATTATTTTTAAAAAAAATCCTCTTACAAATTAATAGTTTTTTAGTCTAACTATATTTCTGTAAGAGGAATTTCTTTTATTTTTATTTTTGACCAAGTTATAACGGGTTAAAGATTAGCAATTTTATATGTAGGTTGAGAATTTGGCGCATGTTATTATAAGGGACAAGCCAATAAAAGTCGATGTGCTGTGATCACGTGACCATGCCGATCGGGTATGACCAATTAAAATTAGATATCTGGAAAGATTTAAATGGATCAAATCAGTATCAATCTTTTTTTTTAATCAAAAAAAATGTCAAAAAGAACGTTGAAACAACAGCAAAAGGAAAGAGCAAATTTAGCTCGATCCGTACGGTTGGCAAATGCCGACTTCAGTACCAGCCCCACCATAACCAAAAGAACCAGCACCACCGGAACCAGCACCACCAGAACCAGTACCACCAGAACCAGCACCACCAGAACTAGCACCACCAGAGCAAGCACCACCAGAGCAAGCACCACCAAAGCAAGCAAGGCCGTTGACCTTGTCTCAAGTGACGAATCAGAAACTGATAGCTTAGTTAGTTTTGATTATGACACCCAAGAGGATGATTATTTTCAAGACGATGATGACGACAATGGAATAAATTTAGTTATTAAACAACTTCTTGCTGCATCGGCTGCCAGTTTTAAAAAAAGAAGCCGTCCAGCTGTTTATGTTGGAAATTCAAAACGAACAAAGCAGCGAAAAAATAAAACATTGAGAGAAGCTGCAGTAGGATCTTTATCAATTTTACAGTTTTTTTCTTCCACTTCTTATGAAAATGAACAGGGCAAGGATAATAATGAGGATGATAACGAGGATAATAACGAGGATGATAATGAGGGCATAACTGAGAAAGAAAAAAAAATTGCTAATGCAATTGAGTTTGTAAACAAAGTAATTCGTGAAGAAAAACTCTCAGAAGCTGAGAAAGCCCGTTATACAGCAACTTTATATTTTCTTCGGTTGTTATTCAATGGTAAAAAAAAAATCAAAGCTTCAGAGGCGGTTGCTGAGGTAATTGGAGGTGGACCATGGTTCGCAAAGTGTATTAGGAAATGGGCGAATATTTGTATGAAAGGTATGTTCTTATTTTTTATTTATTATTGAACAATTTTTTTTTTAATTTTTAATTTTATTTTTTTTTTACTATTAAATTAATTACTGTTTTTATATAATTACAGGAGAACTAATTCAGCACTGTCGTGGCAAGTTCCCTTCAAAAAGCTTGCTTAACGATGAATTAGTCTCACTCAAGTTGGCTGCTTACCTGCATTCCCAGAAGTTCCAAATAAATCCAATAATGGTTAAAAACTATGTTGAGCAACAAATTATCCCACAATTGGGTATCGAATCAGTACAACAGATCTCTCTTCGAATGGCCCGCTGATGGTTACATAAACTTGGTTTCTACTATAAACGTTATTCGAAAGGTGTTTACATTGATGGTCACGAATGACCAGATGTGGTTGCCTATCGCCAAGTCTTCCTTCAGAAAGTTAGTGAATATGAACAGCTTATGTCCAAATGGTACGATGAAGATTGTAAAATTAGAACTTACCCGCTGTTAGCTGATGGAGAAAAGGAACATATTTGGGTAACCCATGACGAATCCACCTTCCACGTTAATGATGGACCACGTGCAATGTGGGGCCCGGAAAAGGAGCAACCATTAAGGAAGAAAGGAATGGGTCTTGGTATACATGTTAGCGATTTTTTAACGGAAACGATCGGACCACTTAGGGATGATCTTGAAGAGGCACGTGCAATGATGGTATTAGGGTCGCGTCATGATGGGTATTGGGATGCAAAAAAGCTTATTATTCAAGTTAGACGGGCAATAGATATTTTTGAAAGAACACATCCAGGATGTGTAGGTAGGATAGAAAATAGATTAAATAAAAAATTTTATTTAATAAAAGTAATTTAAAAACATTTTATTTAATAAAAGTAATTTAAAAACATTTTATAAATGTTTATATCTTATTTTTGTCTACAGGTCTTTTTGCTTTCGACAATGCCACCGCTCATACGGCTTTTGCTGAGAATGCCCTTTTGTCTTCAAAAATGAACCTTTTTCCAGGTGGATCAGTTCCGAAAATGCGGGATACTGTATGGAATGGGAACCGTCAATCAATGGTAATTGAAGAAGATTACATCATTTATGATAATAAGACAAAGTCGAATATCAATTTACGTGGTCAGCCAAAAGGGCTCAAGTGGGTTCTGGATGAAAGAGGACTATGGCAAGAAGGAATGATCTTAGAATGTGCTTCATGCAAAAAGGAGCCAAACCCTAATATTACCAATTGTTGTGCACGCCGTCTGATGGCTAATCAACCCGATTTTCTTGCACAATGCGGTCAAGTTCAGCAGGAAATCGAATCTCGTGGTCATAAAGTAACCCTTTTTTATTTATTTATTTTATTTATTTGCTAATTTATTTTTTTTTTTATTGTTGGCTATCTTATTCCTTATTTAAAAATTTTTTAGGTCATATTTTATCCCAAGTTCCACCCCGAATTTAACCATATCGAAATGTATTGGGGGGCTGCCAAAAAGTATACACGGGACAATTGCAAATATTCTTTTCCAATGCTTAGACAAACGATTATTGAGGCTTTTAATTCTATTTCACTTGAACAAATCCGTTCATTTGCTAGATTGTCGTTTAGATGGATGGATGCTTATCGACATGGCTTGACGGGAAAAGCTGCTGAATATGCAGTGAGAAGACATAAGAAGCATCGAACAATTAATGAAGACATCATGAACCACGTTGATGCAATTTAAATTAGAGAGCGAAAAAGCATTTTTTTGTTTTTTTTTGCTTAGAATAGCCTTATGTAATAAGACTGAAATTCGTTAATAAACCTGGCTTATTAATACTGCACGAAATTTATTAAGAAACTTGAAACTTGCATAAATGAGTGCCGCAAAGAAAAAACCTGCAAATTTTATAAAATTTGCAGGTTTTTTCTTTGCGGCACTCATGCAAATTAAATTATAAGTCGAATAAAGAATGAAAGAAAATCGAGTAAAAATCAATTGCGAATATTTAAAGTGCTTTATAAAGATGAAACACGCGATTGGAAATATTGGTTAGATGCGAATATAATTTTAACAAATATCGTGAAATAATCGAAATAAATTTGGGTAAATTTTACCCGATTTATTAAAAGCAGGTTAATTACGTACACATGTAATTTTTAATAATAAACTAGCTAAATTAGTAAATTTGATGCACCTTATAATTATAAATTGGATGCCTTATGCCGTTCTTATTTAAATTTGGCGCACCTTATAATTTAAATTGGATGTCTTATGCTGTCCTTATTTAAATTTGGCGCCTTTAATAAAAAGTGGATGTTTTATATTGTCCTTACTCTAAATTTGGCTCTTAAAAAAATAGTGGATATCTTATGCTGTCCGGAACTGTATATATAGCTGTTAACTAATAAACCTTTCACCAAATTAACTTTATTGTCTACCATTATACATATCAAACATGGATGATTTTTTGTCACTTTCCCATTTTGACACTTTTGAAGATGACAACCATATGCCAAATGCACCACTATCGTTTAACACCAACTATTACGATCAAGAACATATGTCGTCATCTTACCTAAATGCCCACAAACATGAAACTATCAACATTTTATCACCATCATATTTCGACATCTACCAGCACGGTTTTATGAATGCTTTGTCTTCGCCTTATTCTAATGATTATGATCTAGCAGGGTCTTCCCGGAACGTGTGTAATTTTGATCCCTTAGGCTCTTTTCTGCAACTAAATAATGATGTCTTGATTGAATCAGATGTTGAGACTTGACCAGGTAATATAAACAATGAGTTTTTTGGTAATGAGCAAGATCAAGAGTATGAGGATAGTGAGAACAAAGAACAAAACGACTCGTTAGTATTAAAGGAAGAGATAGAATTTGAAACGTGGGAGCTAGCTGAATCATACCTTAATGATTATACAAAGGGAAAAGGGTTTAGTTTTCGCAAAAAACGGCGCATTATAGATCCTAATAATGATACAGTAACGAGACGAAGAACATACGAGTATGCACATGCTCGTACGCATGAACCTAAAAAGGCTATTCTTGCAGAAAACAAACGAAATAAGGTTTCTGAAATGATCGGCTGCACCTGGTATATTAATCTTGTATTTCTAAAGACAGCAAAAAGTGTTTGTGTTAATAGTATAGTAGGTGAACACAATCATAAAATGAACCCTCTTGTTTCAGAAATCACACCACGGTATTGAAAACTAACCTATAAGATGCTTGAAAATATCAAATTTTGGACAATTAAAGGAAAATTAGGCCTAGTGACACAATATAATTTGTTAACGGCATCATTTCTGGGCAAAGTTATTAATAAAAAGGATCTAAGCAACGCTATTCAATGGTTTAAAAGTCAAATTAAGCCTAGCAAAAATGACACGTGTAGAATGCTTGATGACTTATATGTAAAAAAAGAAAATAATCCTATATGGATAGTAAAACCACACTTTGAGCCTGAAGAAAGACACTTAACTCATTGTTCTGGATGTCTCCAGATCAAATTAGCGCTTATGAATGATTCCATGATGTTATTATAGTCGATACAACATTCAAAATAGGGATGCTAAAATGCTTGTATGAAACCTGCTCAAGCAGGTTCGAAGTACAAACTTTTACAGTTTGCTTATAAATTTTTAAGCACTGCTTATAAGCAAATATGCTTTTAAAGCTTTAAACCTGTTCCAAGCAAATATGCTTTAAATCTGTTTCAAGTAAACATGCTTAAACAAATTTGCTTTAAACTAGAAGTGTTAAAATGTTTATATAAAACCTACATGAGCAAATTTAAAGCATAAACTTTTATAGTTGCTTGTTAATTTTTTAATATTCTGAATATCAAAATTCTAATTGTACTAAATTCCAATGCACTAAATCTTAAAAGACCAAACCTGAAAAAAAAATTTATAATTATAAATTTTTGGTCTTTTGAGATTTAGTATATTAGAATTTAGTACAATTGGAATTTTGATATTTGGAATATTGATACAAAATTGCTCAAAACAAATATGCTTTTAAATGCTATCTTTAAACATGCTTAAAACAAATATGTTTTTAACTATTATTTTTAAATCTGTTTTAAATATATTTCTAAAAATTATAAACTAATAGTTATACTATATAACTATTAAATAACTATCCCATATATTGTTTTGTTTTAACACATATATTATTATCCTGTATTGCACATGTATGTATTTTTTTTTTTTTTAAAACGCGAAATGGCATACTTTATTCAAACTATAAATACATATAAAAGCTAACTATTTACAATTAGAAGAGAGTTATATAACTATATTTAAAAACTGGGTTAACTTTTCTTTTGATTTGCTCTTACGGGTCTTGTTTAAGACCGTAAGACTTTTCCTAAACCTAGCTTTGGCTACCCTTTTTACAACTTCTTCTCTCATATTGTTATTTCCCCACCGAGCTTGCGTGTACCAATACCATATCTCGTACACAATATTAATATGCAGCCATATTGCTGCTCTTCTTATTCTACCATTTTGTATATTCTGAGCAGTGAAGATCTCTTCCATGTTTTGTGGGATCAAGTGTATATTCTGAGCAGTGAAGATCTCTTCCATGTTTTATGGGATCGAGTGTAATGCTGAATTCTTCAAAAAGGAGTAACCCATCCTTCAAATTGTTTAACTGATATTACATTTCAATGCAAAATGATCTGGTGTCTGTTTTTCCTCTGGGCAGCTTGGGCAGCTTCCATCTATATCTTTATCTATGTGCATAAGTCGGTAGCCTAATGGAAGTGCTTTATTCTGCAACCGCCAAAAAATATCTTTCTTTTTATTCAATATTTCCTTACTTTCCATCCAGCCATAGTGGTTTAGAGGATTGTCTTGTAAGGCTATTGGAGTTTGTGCTGCTGTAGGCTTGATCGAGTACTATCTTAGAAATTCGGTTGCTTTCTTGATCGTGAATTGATCCCCTAGTTGACCATATATCTTTAATTGTGTAATTTCTTATGGCCAGTTATTAGATGATTCTATTGTGCCCTTAAGTCGTTTCCAGGCTGTTCAGTAAGGTTGCCAAACATCCGGCCACCCTTTAAGCCTAGTTGGAAGTGTTGTTAAAGCTGTTACAATCAAAATTTTTCTTTTATCTTGTATTCTTTGTGAAATTAGTGTTCGTTTGACTTTGGCCCAAAAGCTATTAGCTGTCAAAAGCTTTATCCAAATTGAACAAAGCCTAGCATCAAGTGTATCTTTAAGAACAGGGGCATTTAACTCTCCTCTGTTGTAATCTAGCTGAAAAGCTGAGTAATATGGAAGTAACTTGAATTTGTTCTTAATCCAATTTGAGATTAGAACATTAATTTTGTCAAGTTGTTTTCTTTTAGGTGGGAGCAAGTATGCTAGATACCAAATTTTAGAAATAAGAAGTGCCTTTGTAAGTAGAATTTTCCCTTTAAATGACAAATTTCTATCGGAGATTTTATCAATTTTTTGTTTGATGTTTTGGGTTAAGTTTTCCCACAATTGTTTTTTAGGAGTGCTCCTAAAGTCAATCTCATAGCCCAAAATCCTAAGCGAGGCACCATCCTCAGCTATTTTAAAAAGATTTTGGTCTAGTAAAGTTGTTGCTTTGGCCATGTTAGTAAGTAGTACCAAAATTGATTTTTTTTTTATTGATCTTTGCATTAGAGGCTAGTTCATATTTTTGAAGAAGTACCACAAGCTTTTTCCAGTTTAATTGGTATCTAATTCCTACTGTCAAGTCATCAGCGTATGCTGTAACTTCCTGTGCCTTTATTCCATTTAGTTCTTCTTGAATTTTAAGGATGAGTGGGTTCCGTGCTAAAATATACAGAAGAGGTGAAAGTGGGTCCCCTTGTCGAACTCCTCTTTCTACTCTTATTGGTTCCGAAATGAGGTTGGAATCTGCAATATGTGCTGTCTGGAGCTTAAAAAGATTTTTAATAATATTAATGAACATGGTATCAAATCCCATTTTCTCAAATACTAGCAGGATAAAGTCATGACTTATTCGGTCAAAGGCTTTCTGCTGATCAAGCAGCAACAACCAGTAGCTAGCTAATTGATCTACTTGATTCCTTATTGTAGTAATAATGTCTAATGTAGCATCTATGATTGATCTTCCTTTTATAAATGCTTGTTGTGATGGTCCGATAATTGATTCACAAATTGTATTAACCCTATTGACCAGAATCTTCATAAAATTTTAACATCGCAATTTGTAAGAGATATTGGTCACCAGTTGTCTATATTTTCAAGATTGTCTGACTTTTTTGGAATCAGAGTAATAATGCTCTTGGTCTATAACCTAGGTACTAAGCCCTTTCCCAGCTGATAATTAAAGAAACCTGTAAGTATAGGAACTATTTCCTCTTTAATTCTTTTATAAAATTCATATATGAGACCATCTGATCCAGGAGATTTATTATTTGGGAGTTGGATTATAATATCACCAACTTCCTCTTCAGAGATAGGACTTACTAGCCTTTGGTTCTGGAGCGGTGAAAGCTGCGGCAAACCTTGGACGAAAAATTCTGCTACTGAAGAATCATTATTTTCTGCTCTATATATATTTTGATAGATATTTTTCATATATTGCAGTTTGTCAGCAGGGCTATTTGCCTAATTATGTCCTGGTATCTGAATTTTGTCATTTGTAGAGGTACTATTTCTGGTTTTGTAAAGCGAGAAGAAAAATTTGGTAGATTTTTCTCCCTCTTCAATCCATTTTGCATTAGATCTCATTTGTCATTTATCCAAAAGAGCTTGAAGCTCTTCTTGCAGCTGAGCATTAATATGCTCACTCATTTCTAATGAATGGTCAGTTCTTTCTCTTCCAAAAGCTTCGTTATTTATTTTAGTCAGCCTCTTTTGTAGCTTTTGAATTCTTTTTTCTGGTGAGGGTTGTGGTCTAAAAGCTCTAATTATGGATTGGATCCTACACTTGTGAAGGTCCCACCTTGAAAAGTTTGTGATGCTCTGAACTTCTTCAATTACCTCCGCTCTAAGAAGTTGGTTCTGCCAGGTTTTTTTGTCGAATCTCCATTGTTTGGCCTTTGGAGTTTCTGGAGCTAAATGCAATTCATATTCCACTAGCAAATGGTCTGAATTGCCAAAATGGGTAGCAACTCTCTTAATGTAATGCCCATGGTTCGCATCAATAAAGATATAATCCAACCTTGTAGCCATCATGTGGCCACCTCTTATGTTTTGGTAATATGTTATGAAAGGCTTTGCGTAAGCTGTAGCTAATGCAGTGTCAATATATTCAGCTATTAGATCTAAAAACAGCTTCCTTGTAGGATTATTTGATGGAGGTGATCGACTTATTCTATTCTCATGAAGGTCAAGATTTGTATTAAAATCCCCAGCAAGGATAGTAATACCTCCCTCATCTATTCTTGGAAACCAATTATTAAAGAAACTTGTTCTCTCTCCTATATTCGGAGGTGCGTATATATTGATTACTTGGAACTTAAGGTGCTTGTAGGTAATGTTTGCCTCTGTTACTCGACTACTATATGTTTCCTTTGGGTTGGTTAAAATAATATTTCTGTTCCCTGCTAAGATTGCAGTTTTGGAAGACCAGTATGAACTGTATCCCCATTGCTGCTACAAAAAGTTTCTTGTATTAACATTTTCTAAGTTAGTTTCTTGAAGCATAATTAAGTCTAAATGATATAATTTTAACAATATAAGTGTTTGATGTGCCTTATTCAAATTGTTCAGCTTTTTGACATTCAAAGTAGCTATTATAAGTTTGTTAACCATTTAATAAAAGTGGGGTGTAAATGCTAAAAGCATTAGATTAGATCCTGTTGACATTAGATCCGGATAAAACTCTAGACCTAACCCTGTTTATAGCTATAACTGATTTTCTGGCATTGCTTTTTGCTTTTTTTTCTTCGAGGTAGCTAATGTAAACCCATCTGTTTCTGTATTATTGATTTCACCTTTTGTACTACTGTCCTTGGTATAACATGATACCAAAGGATCTTCTACTGCTGATGTCAACCTCAATAGATATGGGGTTTATCTCTACTTTCATTTTCTTACTAGAACTAGATGAAGCAGAGGTTTCTGCTACACTAGCCGTTTGATCCTCCGCCTTAACTTCTTTATCTACTCCTATACTGGGTGTAGCTAAAACTGCTACCGGTGAATCAATAAGCATAACATTCTTAAATTTCTCATTGTATGAGTTTTCAATACTTAATGGTAGTGACTGCTCCTGGCTTCATAATTGCTTACGTTCTTGTGCTCTTTGCAATTTATATTCTTTTTGCATTTCTCTTAGTTCGACTGACGCCTTATACTCTTGACACTCCTTTTTGATATGTCCCGTTTTATCGCAAAAGTAACACAATTTTGGGGCTTCTCTCCAGTCAGTTGTAACTTTCTGGTCCCAAATGTATGTAAATATAGGGATCCATAATGCCAGATCTGAGTCATCTGTTGTTTCAAAAATTACCACCCATTGATCTGTAAGCACTGAAGTGCTCTTATAGACCAATGGCTTGATAGAAGAGATATTGCCAATATCCTGAAAGGCTTCTTTAATTTGTTCTGAAATAAAATCTTTTCTACCCATAGGCATGTTGCGAAGTCAAACTAATAAAAAACTTCGTCTGATGTTTATTGGGATGTACCCCTATAAGGTTTGCTTAAAAATCATAATACCTTCCACGGCATAGAATTGCTACTTGTCTTCATTAGTAAAAATGACTCTGAGATCTCTTGTTTTTGGTGAAAATTGGTTTTACTGCAATAAGGTCTTCTCCAACTTTAGTTACCATTGCTTCAACAATATCTGTAGTGGAGATGTTTTCCAAACTGTGTACTTCAAAGATCAATGCATTTTCATTTTTGGTATGAATCCTTTTTCTTGGAGCATAGGTTAAGAAGGTTGCTTTGCCCCTCTCTAGTTTAGAGAACAGATTTGACCATTGCCTAGGCTTAACCTGGCCATTGGCCTCGCTTGATTGGACCTTCACGTGTTTATTCACGTGTTTCCTGTTGTTGTCCGAATTAGACACGTGTACCGTTTGTTTTGCTAAGACTTGAGACGTGTTATTTGTTTGAGTAAACAAACTGTTTTTCCCTTCAACTAGCGTTGCTTGTTCAACTTTTCTATCTTTGTTTAGCATCATATCCTCTTGTAAACCACTTCTACTTATGGTGTTAACCATATCATCTGAGTCTTTAACCACAGTTTGGAATAACTTCTCATTTTCTTTATTTGAACAACATGTTCTCCAGA
The DNA here is from genome assembly GCA_003550325.1 of Gigaspora rosea. NCBI lineage: Eukaryota > Fungi > Glomeromycota > Glomeromycetes > Diversisporales > Gigasporaceae > Gigaspora > Gigaspora rosea. The sequence continues at coordinate 2,443 of QKWP01001311.1, read as the reverse complement.
TAGTGTTTAGGTCTTCTTCTTCAGTAACTGAAGTTCTTGCCTTCTTGATTTTCCTGTCATAAACTGCTTTGTCTATGCCAGACATTTTTGTACTGTCTTGTCTATGTTTACGTTTCATATGTACAAAGGACTTAGCTCTTGAAGAACCTGATGAGTTTTTGAAAAAATATAGCGAGTTTTGTGAAATAATTGTGTTTATCTATAAAGTCCAGGTGTAAACCGGAAAGAGTTTTTTTTTTTTTTTTTTTTTGCACATGCATGTATATTTTTTAAAGCATATAATCAACTACTTATGATCAAATTAGCAATAATTAAAAAATGGTTCTGGAATTTGCTATAATTATATTAATATTTAGCAATAAGTTCAATTTTACAGATCGAACCTTTTGATTAGTATAGTATAAATTATTAAGCATACTTATAGAAGCATGCTTATATATAAACTGGTTTAGTCAAGCATAAACTCAAACTGCTTAAGCAATTTATCAACTAAACATGCTTATATAAATTTGCTTATATGTGCATGCTTATATATAAACTAGTTTATAAAAACCAGTTTAGCTTGCTTTGGCACCAAAGCAAGCATGCTTCAAGCATAAACCAAACTGCTTGAGCAATTTAATATCCCTAGTCAAAACGAATCAGTTCGATATAATATTAATGCTAATTATAGCAATCAATAATAAATTTAGAAATATAATCGTAGCATTAGCACTCATAGAAGACAAAACTGAATCAACATTTACCTGGATTCTGCAAGAGTTAAAAAACTCTTGTGAAGTTACACCTATAGTACTATATTCCGATACTGATCCTGCCCTGTTGTCAGCTGTACAAAAGAGCTACCCAAACACGCAGAATTTTCATTGTATCTTCTATATTGATCTAAATCTAAGGAAGAATCTCAAAGGAAAGCTGCATGAACAGTTTGAATCTTTTCGTACTAAATTTCTGGTAGTGCACAATTCCTTATGTCACAACAAATTTGAGGTTGGATGGATGGCACTAATTAATGAATATCCAGCATGTAGAAATTACCTTACAAATGCCTTGTATTCTTATAAGACTAATTGGGCAAGTTATGCTATAAATCAGTACTTCATAGCAGGGATTTAAAGCACTCAGCATGTTTAGGTGACAAACAAAATTGTCAAAGAAAAACTTAACAGAACTTCATGGCTAGCCGATGTTGTTGAGGAAATTCAATCAATATTCGACCAACAATCAAAAAAAGCAATATTAACTGAATACAAAAATAAAGTTCTGATACAAGACATGCCAACAATATTAGATGAATACTTCCCTGAATTAGACAAGATTTTGAAAGAATTCCTCATTCTACAAATACTTCAAAAACAACGAGATCAAATGGTTCAATCAATATATTACAATGCTGTATTAGTTGATAACTGGTTGCCATTTCTGGGGTCATCTAAAGCCAGGTGCGCTCATGTGATAGAAAGCCAATCAAATCGTAAAATTTGATCTTTACAGATCAGCCGATGAGACAAAAACAAAGAAAAAAAGTGAAAAATACCAAAAATACAAAAAACAAGTGTCTAAACCTGTTTAGGAGCATTAATAAAAAATATCAGGAAGACAATTTTACTTATAAATTAAGCCCTAACCCTAACCTCTAACTAACCCTTACTCTAATTTTAATTAAATAATCAAAAATATATAAACGTACCTGGCTTTAGCCATCCCCCATTTCTGGAAATAAAAATATTTAAAAGATTAAGAGTAAAGTTAAAGATACTTAATTGATATTATACTTTTTTTTTTTACTTTAGATTACGGATAATTCATACCAACAAGAAATAGCTAAAGAGAAGGATTATGATCAACCCCAGTCTTTGTTTTCTTCTTTGCTTAACAACATATCTCAAAACTGTGTTTAAAAAATCTGAAAAATTACTAGACATATGAAACAACAGTTAGATCCGCAATATATTGTTATACTTAACAATGGTTCACATTTATGTACTTGTCTTTGGCTTATCAATCGTGGCATTGTGTGCAGGCATTTCTTTCAGATTCTATCTTATTCAATTAATGCATGATTCTATATTAGACTAATTCCTAGATGCTGGTATAATAATAAAATTGATGATCCACAAATCAAGCCATCATTACCAACGGATCAACTTCAAAATAGACTTAAATCTGCTCAACCAACAACGCTATCATTTCAATATCTTATGAGGTTCAAGCAGACACCCGATGTTGTACAGTTGAAAGGTCCTAAACAAAAATACGAATTTGGTATGGGCTACGCTAAAAAAGCACTAAATTTGGCTATTCGAGCTAACAATGTTGACGAATTTGTCAATGAGATAGAATGTTTCATTGAAAATACAAAGAAAAATATGCATAATCAAGATGAAAATATTAATCCTACTGTTACAGTAGGGAGGCCTTCTTTAACTCCTTACTATAACAA
>QKWP01001310.1:120885-131279 GCA_003550325.1 Gigaspora rosea | reverse complement strand
TATATTTTAGAATTTGGCCTATAATTTTTTAATCTGTGATCAATAAATTCCTGAGCATTATTTAAACCAAATGTCCAAATTAAATTAGTAAATTTAAAAGGATTTATAGTTTTGGAATTTTTTAGTTTGCTTGATAACAAATTTGATGCAATAGCCTGTCTTTGAACCTATTTAATATAAATAAATTTAGCTAATATAATAATTGAAATTAAGAAAATTATTAAATATAAATAAAAAAGGGTTTATTATTACTTTTCGTTTCATTTATTATTCGTCTAATTGAATTTTATTTTTAAATGATTTCAAAATATTTCGAAATTTTGCGCTAATATTGAATTTGGAAATTTTGTTAACATTATTCAAAATTTATCTTTTCAACCTACATCCAAATAAACTGGGAATGTGATCATTTGAATCTGTGTAATCAGTCAAAATATATACATATATTAATTAATTATTTTCAGATTTATTTTAATTAATTCGAATATATTCGAAATATTTTAATTTTATCGTTATTAAAAAATTATTTTTAATTTATTTGAATTACATTTTATTTAGATTTTTAATACTTTTGAAATTGTTTCGATTAATAAAACTGCTCACAACAATTGCTTTAAAAATTTTAGCTCTATTTTTAAATTAAATATTATTTATACTATATTTAGAGATTAGCAAATATTTTAATAAAAACTAATCCGCTTTGAAAACAAAATGACCATTTATAGCAAATGCATATTGTACATTATTTTTTTTAGTAAATGCATCCCTGATTTTTAATTTATATTTTTATGTAGTTGAGTCAATACAATACATATGCTAATGTAATAATTGAAAATTAAGTAGATTATTAATTAAATAAAGTTTTATTATTAAAATTTTTACGCTTTTTGTCTCATTGTCTAATTGAATTTTATTTTAAATGTTTTTGAAATATTTTGAAATATTTGAAATATATTTATATTTAGCAAATTTTGGTAATATTATTCAAAAGTTATCATTCAAAGCCACGATGATTTCAAATGCACTGGGAATGTGATCATTTGAAACTGGGTTGAGTTCAAATGAATCTGAAGAAATAGGTGCATTTGAACCACAAATTGAATCGCTTGATCCAGATTGGATCATTTTAATTCCAAGTTGAAACTTGAAATGATATTATTTGAATGGGTTAAGGGCTCAAATATACCAGAAATGGTATCATTTGAACACAGGTTGATTCAAATAACCCGGAATTGGATCTTTTCCTGGGTTGGTTCAAACATCAGTAAATTTATAATAGCATAATCTTACGTAAGGTCTTACGAACCGTAATATAAGCAAAATATTATGTAATATATTTCGATATATTTCGAAATATCAAATTTTCGAAATATTACGAAAGTAATTTTGAAATATTTCGAAATATTTTGAACCACTTTCAAAATATTTTAGGACAAGGAAACCAAGCTGGATCAATAGATCAAATTCTGTACTACAAGATCAGATTAAATATTTTATATTTATTTTTTAATTTTTTTATTTTATTTTTATTTCAGCACTTTACAAAAAAAAAAAAAACATTCGAAACCTTGCGCATGCCAACTACAACTTCTGAAATTTTCAAGAACACACAACTGATTTCCTCAGCAATTTCTAAATTTTCGGGAATGCTTATTTAGAGAAATACTAGAGAAATGGGCACAAGTTTTCGCAAGTATTGCAAGTTTTTTGCAAAAGAAATTATCCAAGTAGCGATTTATCCCGATGAGAATCAGTTAAAGTCTGCTGTAGATAAATAGGTGCAGACAAATTATAAAGATCATGTAAGTTTTTGCAAGTTCTTGCAAGGTTTCGCTTTATTTATTTTTTTGTTTCGTGTTTTTTGTTTTTGTTTTTTTTTTGGTTTATTTTTAAATTTTTTTTTATTAATTTATTTTATTTCGGCACTTAGCGAGAACAGAACCCTTACTTTCTTGCACTTTGCAAGAAAACCAACCCAGACTTTTTTGGCACTTCGCGACTTTTTTGGCATTTTGCAAGAACCTTTCGCAATTTCTGAATTTGCAAGAACGCGAACTCTTCAGAGAAATGAAGATATTTTTATTTTACTTTATATATATATCTTATTTTTTATTTTATACGTTTTTATCTATTTTTTATTTTTTATTCTTTTTTATGTTATAGTTAATTTTATATTTATAATATTATTATTTTGATTTTATTTTTTATATATTTTTTCGTTTGTCTTAATATAATTAATACTTTAATTTTGTCAAAGTTTAATCAATTCGAATTAGTTCGAATTAGTTTAGTACTATGAATATCACAGCGATTTATTCTAATATTTTATCGCATGAAAATATTTACTTTTATTAAGTTTTATGTCATAACAAAAAAAATTCCTTGCAAAATTATGTTATAATTTTCGAATTATTCTAAAATAATTTGAAATGTTTTATAAAATATGTGTTCTGAATTATTTTAAGTTTATTCGAAAACGTGTGAAATATTTTATTTTTTAGCCCTTAAATTTTTATACTTAATATCATCTTTTTAATAATTTAATATACTGAATTTTAAATTTACAGGTTTTTACTTTATAGAATTTTATATGTATTTAATTAATGTGAAACATTTCGAACTATTTTTAAAGGTTTCTATACTGATTTAATTTTATTAGAAGATATACTTATTAACTAAATAATCATTAGATTTATCAAAGCGTAAAATTAAATGAACATGATCTCTGGGTACATTGAATACCCGGAACATAATCATTTGTTTCAGAAGATAGCAGGTTATCAGAAATTAAATATGGAAAGTATTGATAAGATTACTTTTTTGTAGGTCTACAGCACATTATTTAGAAATTATTTAATATTATTTTGTGTTTTCGAATATTACTTAATATTTTTGCAATATTTCGAAATTTATATTTCGAAATATTTCGAAATCGAATAATTTTGAAATTATTTTCGAAATATTTCGAAAGATATTGTATATCGCAATTTCTTTCGAAATATTTCGCACATATAAATTTGCTAATGTACTAGATATACTCTGTTCCAGTTAGTTTATGAAAAACAAACCATACTACCCATAGAAGTACTTATTCCTGTATATCCTAAAGAAAATGAAGATACAGAAGTAAATATACAAGACAGTATATTATAACGAGCTTACAAGTTAATAGAAAAATTACTGACCCTACAAGAAGAAGCCCGAGAAAATACCAGAAAATCACAAAAGAAACAGAAAAAGTACTTTGATAAAAAGATAAAAACTGAAACCTTCGAAATTGGAGAAAAAGTATGGATACAATGAAAAAAATTAGAAATGTCTCGCTTTGTGAAATTTGAGAATAAAAGAATAGGTCCCTTCATAATCCAAGAAAAATTAAATAATGGTACTTATAAACTTTGAGATATAAAAGAAAAAACTTTACAAAAATATTATAATAGCGATAGACTTGCTAAATATTATAAGAAACAGACATGAGAACCTATAATTATAATTGAAAATTAGAAATTTCTGAAAGAAATTTATTGTGAAAGGGAGTGATATTTGTGTAAAACTTTGTACACAGCCCCATGAAAATTATTGTGTTACTTTAAAATTTATATAACTCTATACTTTACATCAGCAAATTTATAGTACCGAAATCTTTCGAAAGATCTTGTGTTACTGCAAAACCTTTCAAAAGATTTCGCATATCACAATAAATTTCGAAAGATTTCAGGTTTGAAATATTTCGAAAATAGTTTTGAAATATTTCGAAAGTAGATTCGAAATATTTTTCGAAATATTTTATAATCGAAATAATTCGAAATATTTTAGAACTGGCTTGATAGGCTGAATCAGTAGATCTGTAACCTGGGTCATACCCAGGACGCATTGGACTATTTTCGAAATACTTCGAAATTAATCTACAATTCTGTATTACAAGATCAAATCAGATCTTTGTTTATAAATTAGATCTTCTATACAGTTTTACATTGTTTTTTTTTCTTTCGCTTTGTTTTACATTGTTTTTAGTTTCGGTTTGTTTTTTTGTTTTTGTTTTGTTTTGTTTTTTNTTATTTTAAATGTTTTTGAAATATTTTGAAATATTTGAAATATATTTATATTTAGCAAATTTTGGTAATATTATTCAAAAGTTATCATTCAAAGCCACGATGATTTCAAATGCACTGGGAATGTGATCATTTGAAACTGGGTTGAGTTCAAATGAATCTGAAGAAATAGATGCATTTGAACCACAAATTGAATCGCTTGATCCAGATTGGATCATTTTAATTCCAAGTTGAAACTTGAAATGATATTATTTGAATGGGTTAAGGGCTCAAATATACCAGAAATGGTATCATTTGAACACAGGTTGATTCAAATAACCCGGAATTGGATCTTTTCCTGGGTTGGTTCAAACATCAGTAAATTTATAATAGCATAATCTTACGTAAGGTCTTACGAACCGTAATATAAGCAAAATATTATGTAATATATTTCGATATATTTCGAAATATCAAATTTTCGAAATATTACGAAAGTAATTTTGAAATATTTCGAAATATTTTGAACCACTTTCAAAATATTTTAGGACAAGGAAACCAAGCTGGATCAATAGATCAAATTCTGTACTACAAGATCAGATTAAATATTTTATATTTATTTTTTAATTTTTTTATTTTATTTTTATTTCAGCACTTTACAAAAAAAAAAAAAACATTCGAAACCTTGCGCATGCCAACTACAACTTCTGAAATTTTCAAGAACACACAACTGATTTCCTCAGCAATTTCTAAATTTTCGGGAATGCTTATTTAGAGAAATACTAGAGAAATGGGCACAAGTTTTCGCAAGTATTGCAAGTTTTTTGCAAAAGAAATTATCCAAGTAGCGATTTATCCCGATGAGAATCAGTTAAAGTCTGCTGTAGATAAATAGGTGCAGACAAATTATAAAGATCATGTAAGTTTTTGCAAGTTCTTGCAAGGTTTCGCTTTATTTATTTTTTTGTTTCGTGTTTTTTGTTTTTGTTTTTTTTTTGGTTTATTTTTAAATTTTTTTTTATTAATTTATTTTATTTCGGCACTTAGCGAGAACAGAACCCTTACTTTCTTGCACTTTGCAAGAAAACCAACCCAGACTTTTTTGGCACTTCGTGACTTTATTGGCATTTTGCAAGAACCTTTCGCAATTTCTGAATTTGCAAGAATGCGAACTCTTCAGAGAAATGAAGATATTTTTATTTTACTTTATATATATATCTTATTTTTATTTTATACGTTTTTATCTATTTTTTATTTTTTATTCTTTTTTATGTTATAGTTAATTTTATATTTATAATATTATTATTTTGATTTTATTTAATATATATTTTTTCGGTTGACTTAATATAATTAATACTTTAATTTTGTCAAAGTTTAATCAATTCGAATTAGTTCGAATTAGTTTAGTACTATGAATATCACAGCGATTTATTCTAATATTTTATTGCATGAAAATATTTACTTTTATTAAGTTTTATGTCATAACAAAAAAAATTCCTTGCAAAATTATGTTATAATTTTCGAATTATTCTAAAATAATTTGAAATGTTTTATAAAATATGTGTTCTGAATTATTTTAAGTTTATTCGAAAACGTGTGAAATATTTTATTTTTTAGCCCTTAAATTTTTATACTTAATATCATCTTTTTAATAATTTAATATACTGAATTTTAAATTTACAGGTTTTTACTTTATAGAATTTTATATGTATTTAATTAATGTGAAACATTTCGAACTATTTTTAAAGGTTTCTATACTGATTTAATTTTATTAGAAGATATACTTATTAACTAAATAATCATTAGATTTATCAAAGCGTAAAATTAAATGAACATGATCTCTGGGTACATTGAATACCCGGAACATAATCATTTGTTTCAGAAGATAGCAGGTTATCAGAAATTAAATATGGAAAGTATTGATAAGATTACTTTTTTGTAGGTCTACAGCACATTATTTAGAAATTATTTAATATTATTTTGTGTTTTCGAATATTACTTAATATTTTTGCAATATTTCGAAATTTATATTTCGAAATATTTCGAAATCGAATAATTTTGAAATTATTTTCGAAATATTTCGAAAGATATTGTATATCGCAATTTCTTTCGAAATATTTCGCACATATAAATTTGCTAATGTACTAGATATACTCTGTTCCAGTTAGTTTATGAAAAACAAACCATACTACCCATAGAAGTACTTATTCCTGTATATCCTAAAGAAAATGAAGATACAGAAGTAAATATACAAGACAGTATATTATAACGAGCTTACAAGTTAATAGAAAAATTACTGACCCTACAAGAAGAAGCCCGAGAAAATACCAGAAAATCACAAAAGAAACAGAAAAAGTACTTTGATAAAAAGATAAAAACTGAAACCTTCGAAATTGGAGAAAAAGTATGGATACAATGAAAAAAATTAGAAATGTCTCGCTTTGTGAAATTTGAGAATAAAAGAATAGGTCCCTTCATAATCCAAGAAAAATTAAATAATGGTACTTATAAACTTTGAGATATAAAAGAAAAAACTTTACAAAAATATTATAATAGCGATAGACTTGCTAAATATTATAAGAAACAGACATGAGAACCTATAATTATAATTGAAAATTAGAAATTTCTGAAAGAAATTTATTGTGAAAGGGAGTGATATTTGTGTAAAACTTTGTACACAGCCCCATGAAAATTATTGTGTTACTTTAAAATTTATATAACTCTATACTTTACATCAGCAAATTTATAGTACCGAAATCTTTCGAAAGATCTTGTGTTACTGCAAAACCTTTCAAAAGATTTCGCATATCACAATAAATTTCGAAAGATTTCAGGTTTGAAATATTTCGAAAATAGTTTTGAAATATTTCGAAAGTAGATTCGAAATATTTTTCGAAATATTTTATAATCGAAATAATTCGAAATATTTTAGAACTGGCTTGATAGGCTGAATCAGTAGATCTGTAACCTGGGTCATACCCAGGACGCATTGGACTATTTTCGAAATACTTCGAAATTAATCTACAATTCTGTATTACAAGATCAAATCAGATCTTTGTTTATAAATTAGATCTTCTATACAGTTTTACATTGTTTTTTTTTCTTTCGCTTTGTTTTACATTGTTTTTAGTTTCGGTTTGTTTTTTTGTTTTTGTTTTGTTTTGTTTTTTTTTTATTTATTTATTTTTTAATTTTTTTCACACTTTACAAACCCTTTGCAAAAAAACCAAAAACTTTTCAGCACATTCGAAAACACCAAATTGACTTTACTAGTTTACTCAAACTTTCGACACGCTGCAAGAACGAACAACTAATTTCTCTAGCAATTTTGAAATTCCAAGGACGTGACATTAGAAAAATGATTTAGTTAGGCGCAAGTTTTTGCAAGTATTCACAAGTTTTCGCAAGGTTTTGCTACATTTATTTTTTTGTTTAACACCTTTTGTTTTTGTTTTTTTTTGATATTTTTTTTATTAATTTATTTTATTCCGGAACTTTGCGAGAACACAACTCTTACTTCCTGGTACTTTGCAAGAAAACCAATCTGGACTTTTTCGGCATTCTGCGAACATTAATCTGGCTTTTGGCAATTTCGAATTTTCAGAGAAATGGAGATTTGGGGCTTCCTTTATTTTTTTTTATTCAGTTTGCTTTTATTTTTTTGTTTGTTGTTTGTTTTATTGTTTTTTTACTTATTTTTTAACTTTTATTTTATATTCCTGACTTCTTCGGCACTTTGCAAGAAAATGCCTTTTTCGGCACTTTACAAAACACCAACTTTAAAAACACCAACTCTAACTTCTCTGGCACTTTGCAAGAACAAACTAGATTTTTCTGAAAATACTAACACTTTTGAGAAGTGTGTTTTTTTTATTTTTCCCTTCTTTACTATTTTTAGGAAATATTTAAAAAGAAGAGCGAAACAAAGATGATACCGTATATTCTCGAAAATAAGCAACCTTTTTTTGGACGATTTTGATCTCAAAAAATTGAGGGTTGCTTATTTTCAGGATATAAATGATTTTAAGCAATCTATGCTTAATGTGGAGGTAGCTTATTTTCGTGAATTATTTTTTAAAAAAAATTCTCATGCAAATAAACTTGTGCGAACAGATTTTCTATACGTACATACGTATGTATGTATATTGAAAGACCAATATGTGCATTATTAAACATGTTTATGCCACGTTCAGCACTATGCTTATTAAAGCACATGTTAGAGTATGCACAGTGTCCGTAATTTCAATTAATTTTTTTTATATTATTTTTGATTTTTATTATTAACGTTTTTTTTTATACTTTTTTATATATATATATATTTTTTAATTTTTTTTAATATTTTTTTTTTAATTAAATTTTTTTTTCACGTTCAGCACTATGCTTATTAAAGCACATGTTAGAGTATGCACAGTGTCCGTAATTTCAATTAATTTTTTTTATATTATTTTTGATTTTTATTATTAACGTTTTTTTTTATACTTTTTTATATATATATATATTTTTTAATTTTTTTTAATATTTTTTTTTTAATTAAATTTTTTTTTATTTCTATTTTTTTACTATTTTTTTTTATTTTTTTTTTAAAATACTTTTTTTTATTTTTTTTCGACTTTTATTATTTTATTTTTTATATATTTATTTTTTATTTGATTTTTTTTAACTTTTTTTTTTATTATTTTTTAAATTTTTTTTTAATATATTTTTTATTTATTTTTTTTCGATTTTTACTTATGACTTTTTATTTTTTATTTTTTTTAAATTTTTTATTTTATATTTCGATTTTTACGATTTTTTTTATTTTTCTAATATTTTTTTATTTTTTTTTAAAAAACTTTTTAAAATTTTTTTTAACTATTTTTTTTTATTTTATTTTTTTTAAACTTTTAATTTAACTATTTTTTTGATTTTTTTTTTTAAATTATTTATTTTATTTTTTAGTATTTATTTTATTTATTAATTTAAATACGGTTCTTTTTTTATTTTTTATTTTACTTTAAATTATTTTTTTTAAATTATTATTTCTGAACCAAACCATGCACGAATAGGTTCTGGAATCAAATGATTTCCTAAAAATCAACCCACTTTCGAAACCTTGCACATGCCAACTATGACTTCTGACACTTTCAAGAACACACCCCTACTTACCCAATGTGGTAGAGATAGCTGCATGGCTTGATTTAAATATGAACGTTTTGTTATTTTTTATTATTTATTTATTTTTAGTATTTTTTTTAATTTAAATACGGTTCTTTTTTTATTTTTTATTTATTTATTTTATTTATTTATTTTATTTTAAAATATTTTTAACTTATTTTTTTTGTTTTTTTTTTTATTCATTATTATAAATACAAGTTTATCAATCTATGGCTGTCTTAGAATTGTGCGATCAAAAAGATCTCGGCCATTGAGCATATGCAAGTTAACTATTTTTGTAATATGCATATACACAATGGTGGGAATAATTCTGGTTATTCCCAAGTAGGAAATAAGGTCACTTTGATTAATGCCAGTAATACATTTTTTCCCGATAAACATAAATGTTGCTGAGAAAATTACTAATTAAAAGTAGCGATGTATTGGGGTAGGAGAGTAGTTTATTTTCAGAACAAAAAATTTTACTATTAAGTTTGGTTCGAAAAAGCAAGGTAGCTTATTTTCAGGTCATAGATGATTTTAAGTTTTTTGTTCAAAAACAAGGGGGTTTCTTATTTTCGGAGTAGCTTATTTTCGGGAATATACGGTAGCCAAAACAAAAGATAATTATATAATATTGAATAAAAATGTATATTTAATTTAATTCGTAATTCGTGAGAGATTGAAAGAATTACTATATATAAAAATGTGACAATTTAATAGTAAAAACAATTAATACCCATAATTTGAAGCCGGAATTAAAATTCTCAATTCCTGTTAAGTTAACATCTTTTGTATTTCTAACAAAACTTGTAAAGACGATTTTTCTTTTTCTAATAGTAGTAAAATCATCAAAATTGGCCTTATGGTTCGTGAGATATTCTTATTTTTGTCTTTGTGGTTATATAAAATTTCTTTACAGATTTGCAAAGAAAATTTCATATAACTACAAAGACAAAAATAAGAATATCTCACGAACTATAGCCCAATTTTGATGATTTTACTACCATTAGAAAGAGAAAAATCACTTCCACAAGTTTTGTTAGAAATACAAAAAATATTAACTTGACAGAAATTGAGAAATTTCAATTCCAGCTCCAGATTATAGGTATTAATTGTTTTTATTATATTTAATATTCCCTCATGTATATATAGTATTACTATAGTAATTCTTTCCATTTTTCACGAATTACTAATTAAAATAAATTTTTTTTTTTTTTTTTTTTTTTAAAA
>QKWP01001310.1:94952-105038 GCA_003550325.1 Gigaspora rosea | reverse complement strand
CTGATTTTGTAGTACAGAATTTGAACATCGTCAAACTATTTCGAACTATTTCGAAAAATCAGTCTAATGCGCAATCCAGGTTACAGATCTACTGATCCAGATTGGTTTCCTAGTCCTAAAATATTTTAAAAGGGTTCAAAATATTTCGTAATATATTTCGAAATATTTCGAAATTACTTTCGTAATATTTCGAAAATTTGATATTTCGAAATATTCTGAAATATATTACGTAATATTTTGATTATATTACAGTTCGTAAGACCTTACGTAAGATTACGCTATTATAAATTTGCTGATGTAGTGCAAGAAATAAAATTGAATTTTAGACAAACAATGCTATCTTTTATCTAGTAAATAGCAAACTTTTAATATTAACTTTATATAAATATTTAGCTTCAGACATACAATGCTATGCATTTATCTAGTATAATTATTTTTAGTTATGTGTCTTTTTCTAAAGTAACCAATCAAATTACAGAAAATACAACCAATCAAAATTTAGAAAATTATAAAATATCAAAAATCAAACATTTAAATAATTTTAAAATAATAAAATTTAAAATTCAAAATGGGACATTCCCATCTCTAAGTGTCCCCCACTGTAGCTATACTAGTTATTTTTTTATAACAGTTTAAAAATTATCAATTTCACTTGTTGATTTAAGGGTTTCCGCACTATAGATAGATGAAGAATCACAACTTAGAAGGCTTTCAAAAATTATGTAATTTTTTTATTGGGTGGGTGGGTTCCAAAAATATTAGGTTATAATTATAATTCTAATCAAATTTTTATAATTTTGACCAAAGTATAAAATTATAAAATTATTAAGTAGTAATCCGCATAAGATCTGCAGTATGATCATAGTAAAATTTGGGGCAAATTTCATATAAGTTTTATAATAGAATGGAATCTGTAGCTGCCTCAAAGTAAAGTTATTTTTTTACTAAGTAAACCTTTCTTGCAGCTCTAACAAAAGTTGTAGAGCTCATTTTTGTGATTCTCATGATAGTAAGATTAGTAAAATTGGCCTAGTAGTTCTTGAGATATTTTAACTTTTATTCTTTTATACATATAAAAACTTGCAAAAGAAATTTTATAGATATAACAAGACAAAAGTTAAAATATCTCAAAAACTATCTGGCCAATTTTACCAATCTCACTACCATTAGAATCATAAAAATGAGCTTTACAACTTTAGTTAAAGCTTAAAGAAAGATTAACTTAGTAAAAAAATAACTTTACTTTGAGGCAGCTACAGATTCCACTCTATTAATAATAGCTTATATAAGACTTAACCCCAGATTTTATTATGATCGTACTGCCGATCTTATGTGGATTACTACTTAATAACTATTATTCAACCAAATCGATTTAGATAATTTAACTACCAAAATGTTTGTCTCACTGAGATAATTCCAACAAGCCCAAAATCGTTAAAATCTAATTACAGGGTCCTAAGATCATTCAAGTTTTGTGTAATTTTAATAGTAATTTTTAGAATCACTAAGTAAATTTCTTTAATATTGAATAACTTTTGATCCACCGACCTGTTTTGGATGATTTAACTACCAAAATGTTCATCTTAGTGAGACAATTCTAACAAGCCCAAAATCACAAATTCTAATCACTAAATTCCAAGATCGATAAAGATTTGTATTGACAAACAATAAAATCTTTATTGATCTTGACATTCTGTGATTAGAATTTAGCGATTTTGGACTTGTTAGAATTGTCTCACTGAGATGAACATTTTGGTAGTTAAATCATTCAAAACGGAACAGTGAATTAAAAGTTATTCAATATTAAAAAAATTTACTTAGTATTTCTTAAAAATCACTATAAAAATTACACAAAAGTTGAATGATCTTGGGATCCTGTGATTAGATTTTAATGATTTTGGGCTTGTTAGAATCATCTTAGTTAGACAAACATTTTGGTAGTTAAATTATCTAAATTGGTCCAGTAGAGCAATTGTTATTATCAATTTTATAAATTGAAATATATGAATAAATTTTAAAAAATATCAAATTTGATTGGCTAATAGAGTATTAGGTATGGGCAGTATTTAAAATTGGGGGTCGTCTAAAGCCATGTACCCACGTGACATTTTCGTGTAAATCAACCATGTAAATTTTGTTTACACGGATCAGCCCGAAGAAGTCAAAAAACAAAAAAAACGCAAGAACATAAAAACGGCATTTTAAACCTATCTTGGGCCATTAATAAAAAATGTCGGGAAGGTAATTTTACTTATATTGGTCCTAACTCTAACTCTGACCCTAATGCTAAACAGACTCTAATACGAATTTTAACTAAAATTTCCCAAAATCACGTGGGTACATGGCTTTAGCCATCCCCTAAAATTGGCTTGCACAAGATGCACATGTGCAAGTACAATTTTTTTTGTGCATAAAAATCTAGATAAGTAAATGCACATGTGTGCATTTAAAATTAATTAAATAATTGCACAAAAAAATTATATGCAACAAGAATTAAAATTTTAATACACAAAAAATAATGTACAACAAAAATTTAAAATTTTAATATACAAAAAATAATTGGCAATTATATTTTATTTTTTTTGGAAGCTTTAATATAATTAATAAAATTTAAAAAATATCAGTTATTATTTTTTTATACAACTCAGATAGCTTTTATTAGTACTGTTTTTCTTTTTATATACTTGCTAAAAAAATTTGTAATTTTTAACTTTTTTTTTTTTTTTTTTTATGTTCAACGATCTTGCTTCTTTTTATTATTTGAGAAAGGGTAATACAATGCTGCCACTGATTACTTTTAAAACTCTATCAAAAAGAAACTCTCCAAGTACTAGCTAGGGGTTAGTAAAATTATGGGGGCAACTCCAATGTTACACAAGTTTAATAGTAATGCAAAAATTGTCACTTTATATGAAAATCATATAAATTTATATATATCGTGTTCGATCGGTCCAAAGTCTTGATTGATAATTTTTTTTAAAATAACCTGTCTATTGGGATTTCTTTTTTTTTCGAAACTTGAAATAGACAAAGGTAAGTAATTAATCATAAAGAAATTTTATAGCTGTTCTTTTATTGTTAAAAAAACTGAATCTTATATTTATGTCAATTATTGTAAGATAAAAAAAATGAAGGTAAGAAGAGATCATACACACGACTCAAAGCCTATAAGTTTTTTTTTCATTATTAATAATATTCTTTAATAAATTTCATACACCCAGGTCTAGATCTTCACTCCTCGGCTCCGTTACACACTCCTGGTAACCTACAGAAGATTGACGATCATAAGTATTTTTTTTTTATTCTTTTTTGTTTTTTTTTATTTTGTATTAAAAACGTTTCTAATTTTTGTAGTTGTCCTAGAGTTTCTCTGGTATTCCCCGGTTCTTGTAGTAAATTGACGGTGATTCGATGTGGGAGTTCATTGGCCTCTTGCAATGTTTCGACAACGATTCGACGGCATCTTTGTGGTGTTTTGACATGGTAATTCGATGGCGTTCTTGTGGTGATTCACCAGCGTTCTTTGTAAGTAAAGTTTAATTCTGTTTACTTTAACGATTGGTTTCAAGACAATGTATAATTAACCAAAATGATTACCCTTAGGACATAACGTGATAGTTAGATTTGGAACAAGCACGATAGTTAGATTTGGGTTATAGCGCGATTAAATAGGTTGGATTTAGTAGTATAAATAGGGTTGGGGTTTAAGACTAAGATTAAAAATAGGTTCACGTAATTAAAAGCGGGATTTTGTTAGAAATAAGGGTTAGATTAGTATTTAGAAGTAATTAGGGATCAATTTTTGAATAAAAATTATTATGTACTTTAAAATCGTAGGAAATTTATAAATTAATAAATAAATGCTTTATTATAATATATATACTAGTCAATTTTTAATATTATTGACATTACTTGGTTCTTTTTCTAGTGATTTTGTTAACTCATCTATTAAATTAACAAGCATATTTTTATATCTACCCATAATAAAATAATCCCTTTCTTGATATTTCGATGTTAATGCATTCTTTCTAATGTCTTCATTAGTTATTGCTGTTAATTGAAATATATAATATAGACAAGATTAAATTTTAAATAGGCAAAAAACGATTAAACTTTTGAATAAATTTACCTGAATATTTAAAATTTTTGTTGCTGAAGTTCACTTCTATTGATCCGCCTTGTGATCTAAATCCAACACAAGGATATAGAATGCCTTTGAAATTGCTATATAGATTGCACGCAATTCCAAATATAACTTTAATTCTAAATGTAGATTATCTAAGTTGAGTCCATTTTTAGTATAAAATACTATGTTACTTCTAAAATTTAGATAGCATCCAATTATATTACCAGTAGTATATCCAGCGGTATATTCATGACGTGGTAAATCATATTGCTCACCACTTCCCGAACAAAAAGAATATCCATCGTCACCATGGTAACCACCCCATGATTCATTTTCTTGTTCTAAAAGATATGATATAGACGTTAATCTGTAATAATGAAAAATAAAATAAAAATTTGCTCATGAGCATATTATTTATATAATTTGAATCGTCTATTCTTTTATCGCTTTGCTTTGTACAATATCCGATTCCAATCATTCTATTAAGAAAATAGAATTAAATTATAAAAAATCACCAGAACAAAGGTGATGTTTATGGTACGAAATAATTATTAAAATTACCCATTTTTTCCTTTGTTTATAATTTTAATTTCAAAGCAAAATATTCCGCACTCTGAAGGGATTGGATTGTTTGTTCAAACGATTATAGCTTATAGTCATCAGGATCTTTAATTAAAAGGTTACCGGTATTAATAAAATAAATAGCTATGATGATATTCTTTTAAATGCAGCAGCATATTAAATATGTTTCAGCGAGATTTCTCATTTTATATTTACTTGCATAACTCACTTTAAGTCCACTTGAATCTATGTCAATAAATGGCGATTTATCTTCATTATCCCATGCAGTCGGTAAAACTAATTCTATTATCAATAATATATCTTCGACATTGGAAAAGAATGAACATGACGAAAAAAAGCCAAAACCCAAGCCCTTGTTAAGTCCTATTCCGTACCGTACTCCACGTCGCACTCCACGTCACACTCCACATCACACTCCATATCGTAATATTTTTACCGTCTCTCCTCCTGTGAATTTAAGTCGGTGTACAAGAGAAGAAGATCGTATATTACTTAAATTAAATCGAGACACTATCAAATTTTTATCAAATATGAAAGTGTCCCAATTTAAACATGTACCAATAAATGAGTGAAAAAAGCACGGGTTGTTACATAAGACCCGTGCAATAATAATAGAGTACATACGTAGATTAGAGCTTACAACGGCCTTATGTTCATATAAAAAATAGCTTGTGATCTATTATAACAGAATGTTTAAAATGAACGCATATAGGTTAATAAATTCAGAATTTGACAAATTTCATTATTCAAGAGTGATATTTAGTTCCTGCGAATACCAACATGTGCTCAATTCCTATACAAACCTATCAGGTGGCAGAAATAAAAGGTGACAACAGCCTGTCTTGAATCAGTGGTCAATTAATACAACCGAATATTCTTTGGTATAGTATCGTGAATATTTTTATTATATATTTATATGATTGTTACACAAATAATTATGCAACGTTTTATTAGCTATATGTTCATAATAAGTTGGCCCCCGTAATTTTACTAACCCCTAGATACTAGGTACCCAAAGCGATCCAGCATAACAACCTTTCGTCTCAAGTCGGAGCCCGAACTTGCTCGAACTTTGGTATAATGTACGCCCAACTATCACTGACACTGGCGTTGTATGCCATATCAAGACCGTTTTTTTTCTTTCCTTTAAATTTTTCCTTCTTCACAAAGGACATGAAAAAGGGGGAAAGTAAAAACAGACAAAATAGAAAAACGAATACAAAAAGGAATTAAAAAGGGAAAAAGAAAAAACAAAAGAAAAGAAAAGAAAACGACAAAAAGAAAAAACAAAAGAGAGAAGAAAAACAAATCTAGATAATAGTATAATCGAAGCCTATACTACGCTCATAAAAATTACACAGTATTAACTAAGATCTCATTACTGTATCTAAAGTAAAACCATAAGGAAAAAACTAAACTAAGAGGTTGAGATATGCCAATAAAAACTTTTCTAGAAACCCTCCATAGACATCTGTCAATCATTGCAATACATGTGAACACGTTAGCAGCTTGTGTTGTGATTTCTCAAGACTTCTTGTAACTTGAGTTTCTATTTTGGGATGGTAAACAATATTGATCTTTTGGAGGGGGTAAGCCGAAATTTTCACTTTTTGGTAAAAATTTTGCGAAAAGCCATAAGGGAGGCTGGAAAACCAATGTAGAGAGAGTATGGGAGTTTGCAAAGTATAGAATAGTATAGAAAACCAGGAGCTTGCTTCCACTAATGCTTTTACAAGTTCTTGACATGTACTTCCGGTATTTACCAACTACTGGTTCGATAGTTCTGTAGACTTCTACTAGGGAGCCAAAAACCCAAAGGGAGTTCTTTTTCAACTCTATTTCAGTTCTCCAAATAATCCAAAGACTCATCAAGCTTAAGACTACTAGTCCTAGTTGCTACAAGAGAAGTTTTGTGTATTATTTTTTATACTAACTAAACACTTGGTTGCAGGTCCGTTCGGTGATTGTTGGTTTGAGGGATCGTTAGAAAGAGTTGTATTATTTTAACTTTTATAAATAGCAACAATCAATAATTGTATATAAAGTTTTTTAAATTTATTATAAAAATTTCATTATTTGTTGCTATATAAAAAAAAAAACAAAATAATACTAGGCAAATCCGATTTTATGAAATAAAAAAAGTTGTTTAGGAGAATAAAATATATCTATTATAAAATTATTATATAAATTAGTTAATATTTCGTTAATATATTTTTATTTTATGTTTCTACAAAAAAAATTACAAGATTTTTTTGCTATTTTTGTAGATAAATAAAATAAAAATAATACTAATAAGAAGTTATCTGATTTGCATGAAAATTCCAGAATAGATATATTTTATCTTTTTGTTTAATTTTTTTATTGCAAAAAGCTGATTTGATTAATAAAATTGCAGCTTTTTTATATAGAAACTATCTATTTTATATATAAATATGATTGTAAAAAAGTAATTTATTAAAATTAAGCAACAAATTCTAAAATAATAATGATTATAATATAATTGTGACTATATAGAGGTGTTTTTATTATAAATAAATAGTATCAAATTTTGGTATGATTATAAAGAGTTTGTAACTATATGAGAGGTAATTATTTAGGAGGACAACTATATTTGTATTAATTTAGTTAATAGTTAACCTTTTATTCTGCATCAATTTAGTTGATGAGATAGTCTCTTTTAGTTAAATAATAACTATAAATATAATGATAATTTGTAATTAAAGATTTTACTATAATTACCTATCTCAATAATTTTTTCATATATATATAGGGGGTGTCAATAGAAACCAGGCAAATCATTTTTAGTAATTTTTTTTTAAACTTTAAATTAAAATATCTTAACAACTATTAAACCAATCTTGATAAAAATTTTTTTTATTTTAATTCTATAACTACATAAAATTAAAATAAAAAATTTTTTATCAAAATTGGTTTAATAGTTGTTAAGATAATTTAATCTAAAGTTTAAAAAAAATTTACTTAGAAACAATTTGTCTGGTTTCTATTGATACCCCATACGTGCAAGTAATAATTTTTTTATATGCATACATATGCAAGCAATTAATTGTTTGTGCATCTAAAACCTGTATATTACTTGCATTTGTGCAAGTAATTTTGAATCTGAATTTTAAACGCTAGGTGTGAGTGAGTGGAATAAAATTTTGAAATTTATTAGTAACAAAATATTACATAATTTCTGGAAGCCCTTTAAGTTAAAAATATTAAATTTTAAAGAAATTTTTTAACCAAAAAAATATTTTGGCAAATTCTTTAAAGAATCTTACTAACAATAACCCATGGTGATAATCACCATGGTCACGTGACTAATTTACATATTATAATAATTATACACATTACACAATGTTACACGCATTACATATGACACACACATTACAAATGTTATACAGATTACACAGGTTACACTTGTATATACTACATACAGCAATCTGAAAGGTAATGTAATCCACCGCTGCGTATGCTTCCTGCACTATACATATGACATACCAGATAAATATCAATGTGCAAAAAACATGTGCTGTATGCTGCTCGCTTCGCTCGCAGCTAGGCAGTTTACCTGCGGTGCTTTTTCCTAAAAAATCCAGCTTTAAATGACTCTTACAAATAACGTCGTTTATCATACGAAAAAAAATATACGACATACCAGATAAATATCGATGTGCAAAAATCATGTGCCGTACGCTGCTCGCTTCGCTTATAGCTAGGCAGTTTACCTGCGGTACTTTTTTCTAAAAAATCCAGCTTTAAACAACTCTTACAAATAACGTCGTTTATCATACGAAAAAAAATATTTATTTGCATACACAGAACTTAATAAATATATACCACCTTAGAAAAACATTGTAATGACGTTTATTTAAAATAACATTCAATATCGTTAGGGCAGTGTCATTAATCACCTGATTATTTTTTATCAGAGGCCTACCCCCTCCCTCTTTCTTAATATATAAATAGTCAGGTTCTTATATATAATTTCAACTTTTTTTACCCCCCTCCCCCCCAAAAAATCACCTGATTTTTGTTACTCCCTTTATAGTTTTATCAATTCTAAATATATGGCCTACTTATATCCACTCTTTGTTAAAAGTAACCCTTACAAAGCAAAGCTCTATCAAATTTATATACAGAATTTCACGTATACTAAATCGTCTTCACATCAAGTAAACTAATCTTATCGGTTATATTTAGTATCAGTTAGTGACAAACTCGCAAAAAAATAAACAAATGCCAAAAATATATTAATACTCATCTGATGCCAAGTATATTTTCACAGACGATGGTCACGTTTACTAAATAAATATCCTCAAACAAATGACTACTTCAACAGGCTTAGACAACTTTGGTTTCGATAGATTTACATGCCAGGAACATGAAATTTTTCTTGATTTTCGATTACGTTGACTAGAAAGATCAATAACCTTGTTGCTAATAGCTTCACCAGCATGTGTACACTCAAAGGGACGGCGCCTAACCTCTCCATTTTCATTAATTTCTACTCTCTTTCGACGTAATGAAAAACCTATGGCTTTAGCATAATGATTAAGACGTGCTTCAGCCTTATCCCACAACATGTAAGAATCGCCTTCTGCTAGTTGAAGGCCCCAGTCATTATTCCGTTCAAGCTCTGAAGATAATTCTGTACCAGAAGTTAATTCCACGCTCATATTATCTATAATCACAAAAGCAACTGAAGAGCTATTTGAAAACTCAGAAAAATTTGCATCTAAATCTTCAAAAGCTAAAGGTTAGAAATAGTAAACCTAATGCTTTAATAATTTTTTAAAGAAACATACCTTCTATAATTTCTTTTAGAGACTGGCACAAGAGCAAAGAAATACAGTAGCGAAAACTGCAGCAAGAAAGAACAAACAAGCACAACAAGCAAACACAAAGCACAAGTAACAATAATTAAGCACGACAAAAGATCGCACAATAAGTAAGCAAACGACAGACAAGCAAGCAAAGAAGCACGACAAGCAAGCAAATGGCATATAATTAAGGATATATAGGACCCCGGACATCTCTCATATAGGTCATAACTGATCTGCATGAATTTAGACGTTTTTGCTACCCCTAAAATCAAGTAAATTTGCTAAAAGTTGGATTATTACATATAAATTTTATAGTAATTTGCCAAAAACTTAATTATAACATCTAGTATCGGGTAAATAAATATAGAGCAAAATTTTTAAAACTGTAATAGCTGTTAAAACACTTTTTATTTAATTCTATGGATCAGATCCATACAATTCAAATAAAAAAATTTTTATTAAATTTGATCAGATGGTTGCAGAGATATCTTTGATCAAAGTTTTAGAGAATTTCAAAACGTATATCACATGACAGATACGTTTAAATTT
>QKWP01001310.1:32111-53556 GCA_003550325.1 Gigaspora rosea | reverse complement strand
AATTATAAGATTTTATAGAATTTTATTAATAAAATTCTATAAACTCTTATAATTTACAAAATTTACTAATTAATTCTAACTTACTACACTAAGTAAACTTGTATTTATTAATTGTTATTTTTTGGCTTCGGACACTAACGGTATCCGTTTTCTAGTTTTATTAATAAAACTAGACTAATGCATAGCATTGTATGGCCGGAGCCAAAATATTAAATTTTAGAATAAGCTATTCAGATTTATAAAGTATTCGAGATAAGCAATTAATTTTACTCGATAGTAGCATAATTTTTAGATTCCTATTGGAAATGGCACATTTTTTCCATGCCATTAGGGATGATACCAACGATTCATTAGGAATCACAACGATTTATTAAGAATCAACGATTTATTAGAATAAGCTATTAGATTTATTAATAATAAATTTATATGTATTTTTATTTTAAATTAAATTATTTTAATAAATATATCAGATATACTGTAATTTTAATTTAAATGATTTCAATATTTTTATTTAATAAAGTTTTTAAATACATAATTTTAAAATAGAGCAATTTTAAGTAATAAATTTGAATCGAAAGTTTTTATTATTTGTTAATACATAGTGAATATGAACAAATACTTTATTTAAATACACTGATTAATAAATGATCTTTATACTTACCGTGTAAGTGAATGAACCTGATATATCCTAAATCCATTAATAACAGAATAAATAAATAATTTTGTATTACTAACTAATTTGTGTGAATAAGTGAACAAATAATAATACTTTTAAGAGGCATTTGTGGAATTTTTGGTAATTGGGGATTAGCATCCATTTTATCTTTGGAACTTCCTCTGGTTCTTTTGAACTAGAATTAGGCTCTAATCATTCGCCAAATTCTCTAATATCTACACTCTCTTTTCAGTAAAAAGAAGTTATTCGAATATTTTTATGACCTAAAACTTTTACTGCAATATTAAAAATGGCTAAACAATTAAATTAATAACGGTTAAGCAGCTATTAAATGGCTAAATATATATATATATAAATTATATATATAAAAGTACATCATTAGTAATTGGTAGCAGTAAAGGAAATACATTCTGACGAAACATCTTGTTAAACATTTTGGCAATATCTCTTGTTAATTCTAAATGTTGAACTTGATCTTCACCAATCGGTACATGTGTCACTTTGAAAATAAGATGAAAATGTAATATGCTAAATAATTAATAGACGGTTAAGTAATTATCGCAGTTTGCAACAAAAAGGTGTGACCCCTATGATTTTGTGATGATGCAGGGAAAATTTTAGAATCTAATAAGAGAATTTAGTAGAGAATCATACTTGAAATCAGTAATATATAAAAGAGAATCATACTTGAAATCAGTAGTATATAAAAAAGTTAAACAATTATTAATCACCGCATACTGTATGTTGCCGAAAATAAGCTACCTTTTTTTGCTGATTTTTAACAAAAAAAACCATGGGTAGCTTATTTTCGGGTTATTTACTATTTTAAGTAATTTAA
This sequence comes from Gigaspora rosea, assembly GCA_003550325.1. Taxonomy (NCBI): domain Eukaryota; kingdom Fungi; phylum Glomeromycota; class Glomeromycetes; order Diversisporales; family Gigasporaceae; genus Gigaspora; species Gigaspora rosea. The sequence continues at coordinate 52,042 of QKWP01001310.1, read as the reverse complement.
AGCACAACAAAGAGGTAGCTTATTTTCGAACACAAACTCTAACAAGTAAAATAAATAAATAAATATGCTGTAGACAATAAATAAATATGCTGTAGGCAATAAATAAATATGTTATAAACAATAAATAAACATGCAGAAAAAAATTGGGGGTAACTTATAAAACGATCGATTATAATCGCTATATAGTAAAGTCTAAATTTTACTAAGCAAATCAATCAAACTCGCATAAGTAATCTTGTTCGGCAGATCAAAATACGCGTACCCTAAAAATTTCATAAAAATCAAGAGAACTTTTTTTTATTATTTGACATTTAATTTTTACGTTCAACGGTTTTTTTTTTGTAAAAAAAAACCGTTGAACGTAAAAATTAAATGTCAAATAATAAAAAGTTCTCCGATTTTTATGAAATTTTTAGAGTACGCGTATTTTGATCTGCCGAACAAGGTTACTTATGCGACTTTGATCGATTTACTTAGTAAAATTTAGACTTTACTATGTAGCAACGTTTATTAATCATGGGGTAGCTTATTTTCGGAACTAAAAATTTTGTTAAATATCTTTTGGTGTGACAAAGGGGTAGCTTATTTTTGGGTCAAAGGCGTTTTGACGTTTTTGGATCAAAACTGGGGGGTAGCTTATTTTAGGAGGTAGCTTATTTTCGGCAATATATGGTAATTTTTCGCAGTTCCAATCCTTACCTTTATTCCATACAGTATTTTGGGTTCCAAAGTAATTAAATAATTAAATGATTATATAAATAGTTAACCTATTAGACGATTATAAAAATGGTTAAACGATTAAATGATTAATAAACGGTTAAGCGGTTATTAAACAGCTAAATGATTAATAGACAGTCAATTAAATAATTAGACAGTTAAACGATTATTAAGCGTGTTAATAACATGATTAATCGCCTGTATAATTTTTCGTGATTCCAATCCTTACCTTCATTTCATACAGTATTTTGGGTTCCAAAATACGAATTCATATTCATCAAAGACCTTTATTCAAAGCTTTGGATTTCTGCAGTGTTTGAGAGTTTAGAGTGTTATGGGTTAGATTAAAAAAAAAAGAGCGAGTACTTGAAAGAAATATAGTGCACAAACTTAATTAACAATAAAACAAGTTTTTAATAAAAAAGCAGGTTTATCGTTATACTGCTTTAAAGTAACTCTATGATACGATAGGGTTTGTTTTTTTTTTGGCTTTTTTTTTTGACTTTTTAATTATGCGACACATGTGTGAACAGACAAAAAAGTTCAAAGTTGAACTTTTGATACAATTTATATAAAATGTACAAAGATGCATCAGAAAAGATACGCTTTTGGGGCAAAATGCATCAAAAACATAACTTTTGTATCACTTCGCATAGAAACTTAGGGTCCGCCGCTACGCTCCGGCCAATTATACAAATTTCTATGATTTTCTAAATTTTACTAATTGATCATAACTTCTTGCACTAAGTAAACTTGTAAAGCACAAAAAATACATCAAATCGGTATATTTAGTTTACTTTTCTTAAAATTTGAAAAAAATATGCTTAATTTTGAAAATTTTCATCAAAAATTCAAAATTAAGCATCTTTTCTTCAAATTTTAAGAAAAGTAAAAAATAAAATATACCGATTTGATGTATTTTTTGGTGCTGTACAAGTTTACTTAGTGCAAGAAATTAGAATCAATTAGTAAAATTTAGAGAATCATAGAAATTTGTATAATTTTATTAATAAATTATACAAATTTCTATGATTCTCTAAATTTTACTAATTGATCATAACTTCTTGATCTAAGTAAACTTGTTTAGCACCTCATATTGGTATGTTTATTTTATTTTCTAAAATTTGTGTTAAAGATGCTTAATTTTGAATTTTTGATGAAAATTTCCAAAATTAAGCATCTTTTCTTCAAATTTTAAGAAAAGTGAATTAAAATATGCTGATTTGATATATGTTTTGGTGCTTAACAAGTTTACTTAGTGCAAGAAGTTATGATCAATTAGTAAAATTTAGAGAATCATAAAAATTGTATAATTTTATTAATAATCAGATCATAGGATCAGGTGTAATATGAAATCGAGAAAAAATAGTGATTTTTTAAAAAAATCAAAATTATACAAAATGCTATGATTCTACTAACTGATTTATACTTCTCACTCTAAGTAAACTTTTTAGTATCAAAAAATACATATATTTTTATTTAGACTCAAACTAGTTTGCAAAATTTGAACTGACCCGGCCAAACTTATGATTGAGTTTGAGTTTAGTATTAAGTTTTAATAATTAAATTTAGAGTTTGAGCCTGGTCTGGACCAGACCAAACCCAGACCCAAACCTAGAATCACTAGTTCATATAAACACCAAACTGAACCTGAACATGTTCATGAACTTATGAACTGAACCTGAACTGAACCTAAACCAGCTTTAAAAGTTCAATACTGAACCTGAACCTGAACCTGAACTTGATCTAAGTTCAGTTCAGGTTCATAGGAACAAGGGTGCAGGTTGTAATCTCGTGACAAATGGATGTCTCGTGACTGTGTTTATGGCATCTCATCTCACTTACTCTTTCTTTAATACCTGATCTGTTCGATCAGGCCAACAAGCCAATCACCTTTGATCTTTGGGTTGTCCACACAAGCTACCAAACCCTCCTACATACTCAATGGCGCCTACAATTCTTCTGAACTACCTCATTCTTACTTATTTTCCATACCATAAACAACTTACTTAATAGAACCAAAATCTCTTATACAATATGTCATTCTTACTCATTTCCCATACACCCAATATCTGTTACCAACACCTTATATCTACCACTCATCAACTCTACTTCATGGACCTGGTTCACGGTCTCATGCCAAATGGACATCACGTGACTTTATCACAGTATCTCATTTTCCTCCTGTCCCTACCGCAAACCTACTCAACTGAACCAAACAGGTTACACGCAATATCTCATTCTTACTTATTTTCCCATACCATAAATATCATTACCGCTACTCATACTTACTCAACGGAAACAAAATCTCTCATGTAATACCTTATTCTTACTCATTTCCCATACATATAATATCTGTTCCAATACCTTATACTTACCACTCATCAATCCGCTTCATGGTCTTGTGACAAATAGATGCCATGTGATTCCGTTCATGGCGCCTTAATTCCCTCGTAAATAACTGTCCCTTATAACCTCATACCTACTCAACCGAACCAACAACACTTCTCATGCAATGTCTCATTCTTACTCATTCCCATGCCCATAAAATTCTGTTACCAATACCTTACTTAACAAACCAATCATTCATGCAATATTTTATTCTTGCTATTTCCCATACTCATAATATCTGTCACCAATACCTCAAGCTTACCACCATCAACTCTACATCATGGACCAGTTCACGGTCTCATGACAAATAGATGCCGTGTGACTTCGTTCACAACCCCATACTAATCAATCGTGAATCTACATCATGGGTCTGGGTTATGGTCTCATGCTCCACTCATGGCATCTCACTTTCTCCTTCAATAAATAAGCTGTTCGATCAGGCCAACAAGCCAATCACTCTGGTTGTCCACCCGATCTATCGAAACCTCCTATAAGACTACCAAACCCATAGAGAGTTCCCACCTAGTGGTGGGTGGGCGGGTACTAATGGCATAGCTAGACTTTCGTCAAGCTTGCAGCAAAGACAAAAGAGGTAGAACAATTCCTGTCTTTACCTCTCTTAAATAACCACTCCTTATGACCTCATATTTACTTAACTATCCATTATCCCTTACTCAATACATCATACTATCCGACTCTTAAAAACATCACCCCTGTCATCAATACTTAATACTTACCCATCATCATAGGCCCGTGTCATGGTCTCATGACAAATGGATGCCCGTGACTTTGTTCACAGCATCAACATTTGTCACTTGACCTATACACAAATATAATGATGGAATACACATATGGGATCATCGAGAGAATCGAATTGTGTTTTCTTTTCCTTCACCCTCAAATCAGCTTGCTTACATATGACCTCTCAGAAACCCATCCTTGCCTTCACCATTCCAAATACAGCATAACTGCATTCGAATCAATCCTCAAATGGTTCTAATTCAAGTCAATACCATCCCTCACACTACTGCTGGCGCAAACAAATGTCCATCATATATAGCATTTGCGGTCTTACTTTATAAAAACACCACATTTCCATAAAAAGGAATCCAATCCAGACTGAGCCGGTTGCAGAAATACTTCTGACCGAGTAAAGACCTTGCATTATTTGGTTCGATGCTACCCCTATTTTCCCAACCCTTAGATGATTATTCTCATCGACTGTCTGGGATTTGCTAGCTTTCCTGAAAAACACTTTTATGGGATCCTCATTTGAAGGATTTCCTATTTCTGCGGCCACATCCCAATTCTCTCCATTCACTACTCTCAGCACAAATACTGTTAGCTGGCACATCTCATGAGTCAAAGTTAGAAAAAAAATTTTTTAAAAAAATTTTTTAAAAAAAAAATGTTTTTTTTTAAAGTCCGCCGCTATAGGTGGGAGTCTTTTACTCAATTCCTGTCTACCATCACACTATTCAGATATTTCCATTCAGTCCATTCATCACTCGAACTGATCCCTAGCTTTATTCAATTTCTCTCTGGCCAATATTTACTTTCTTCATCATTATATGCTCGCTTGCATAAAGACCTCTCCAATACTATGTACTGCAAACCTGGTGTTGCCCACTCTTGTGCGCTAATATTCCCTTCACCTACTACCACCATCTTTTCAAAATTATCTTCGTACGCCACCCCTCTAAACCAATGCTGCTTCCCCATCTCATGAATTCCTATATCGACCATTATTCTCACTCTACCTTTTCCCTTTTGCCTCACTAACCACTTTTATTGCTAATCTCTCATCTAAATCTCCTTTAGTCCCTACTTCATCATTACATAACATAGCAACTTCGACGTCTTCACTGGCAAATGATCCAGTGCACTTTTTAACCCCAATGCAACATTTCTTCTGAATCATTCTCTAAACTATTAACGCAACTGGTAACACCCTTGTAAGTTATTCCCGTCTTTTACTAATACCATTTATTTCGTCCTTGTTTCCTTTAAAAATTGGATACACCCCTCTAATTCCACAAAATACTTCTAGTTCTTAAATGAATTCTAAACAATCATTTAAATTAAGCATTTTGAGAGGAACATAATTATTATAATTTCTACTTTATCATGCCAAAGCGCACGAATATGGTCGCAAATAAACCTTTCCTATTTATATATAATTCCGAAACTCATTCAATCAGCATCTTTCTTAATTCGCAATCAAAATCTATTTTTTTTTTGATGCTCACTCATATACAACTTTTACAAATTTGTTCACTATTCGATACCAATAAATAGCATTTTGTATATCTGTTACAACTAGGGTCTCTAGTGTGATGTGAAATAAAATGCAAATTATGCGATGCGATTGGTTCAAATTATGCAGCTAATGCTTTACGTTCAGAATTATGCGAAACAATCGTAAAATTATATTAAATTATGCGATTTTTTTTACTATTAACCACGTGATAAATATACTCAATCTGGATTGGTCAATTTCTTTCAGAATTTTGAATGTATATATATGTTGTGCCTCAGATTAAAACTTGCGTCAGATTGAATCAAATGACTATCAATTGACCAGCATTAAATGATCGGCAACAACTGGCCTAAACTAACTGCTAAATTTGTCGTAATTTTACCCCAACACTAATCTAATTTAGGCCGGGTATCATCTGATGCAAGGATCGACAACATATATAAAAAAAATTGCGCTCAAAATTTTTTATATTAAAAATGATCAATCACAGGCACTATTTACTATTATGCGATTTGGGCCAAATTATGCTTCGCATATGCGATGCTAAAAATTGGCTCATTATGCGCATCGCATCGCATCGCATAAAACTAGGGTCCCTAGTTACAACTCCACGATAGCATTGAGCAATATCTATCATTCCGTCTACACCCCAAACCGATAATAAAAGAATGCCTTATGTCCATCCTTTTCAACCAGTTTATGTTCATCATTTTCAACTCCAATTCCATACCGATAACAATGACCAACATTATTTGTTCCAAGAACATCACCCATATAAGCAGATTTTTGATAACAAATGAACGCCTTATTTCATCCTTTTCAACTCCAATTCCATTTAGATAACAAAAACCAACATAAGTCATTGCGGTAAAATAACCCATGTTTGTGGCTTTAATGTATAATTTGAAGGCCTTTCTTTTTGGACCACGTGATACTAACGACATAGCTAGACTTTCGTCGAGCTAGCAGCAAAGACAAAAGAGGTAGAACAATTCCCGTCTTTACCTCTCTTAAATAACCACTCCTTATGACCTCATATTTACTAAACTATCCATTATCCCTTACTCAATACATCATACTATCCGACTCTTAAAAACATCACCCCTGTCATCAATACTTAATACTTACCCATCATCATAGGCCTGGGTCATGGTCTCGTGACAAATGGATGCCCGTGACTTTGTTCATGGCATCAACATATGTTGTTGACTAATAAGTCAACAATTCGAAAACCGCGGCATCCCGTGACACTGGCGCAATGTTACACAGCAGTGGCAATCACCAATCGGAGTGCCGGCACGGGGTCACAAGCCGCATATGTCACACAAATAAGCCACCTAAAAAATAGGCCATAAATACCAAGACCCAAAAACCTACAAACTCTGTCCTGAAACTTTTTTTGTGGAAGTTTTCGAAATTTTCTGCCAATCAAATCTCACACACGTGCTTTATGCCTTTTTCTTAATTATGCGAAGCATATGCGATGCGAAAAAATGGTCAATTATGCGCATAATATCGCATCGCATAATCCTACTTTAGACTTAAACATTATGACGTAATTATTGTTGGTAAGCAATTGATTTTTTTTTAGTCTTAAAAATTAGAAACCTAACACATTTTTTTTATCATTTCTAAAATATTTTAGGTGCTTACAACCAAAAAGGGCTGATCTGTGTAAACAAAATCTCGTGACTCTGGTTGGGATTCTGTTCAATCGTGTGTTCATTCTGGCTCCACAAAGAACACAACCCAATGAAGTTTCCTTAAATTAGGTCTATGAGGAATCGGTTATGCACCTTTCTTATTTTTAGGGAAACTTACGATGTTATACTCATAAAATACTGTACTAATTTTATTCCTTTTATTTTATTTTAATATTTAGGCTAATAAAGAAAATGAACAGTGAAAAAACAAAAAAAAACCCAAGATAATAATTCAAACGAGCCTGATTCAATACTATACGAAACGAATATTTTAAATAATGAACTTAATATGGATGGGAATGAGAGATCATATTTGACGAACTAAAGATAAGCTCATTACAGAGAGATTTTATTTAAGAGATTTATTAAATGTAGTAAGTGGTGTGAATTATGATGAAGAATCGGCCGAGATACGAAGCAAGTTTTTATTTCAAGTACCAAAATCAAATCCATTGAATTATGATGAAAAATCGAACGAGACAAGTGTTTCGAGAGTAAATGAAAGTTTGATCACGACTTTCAATTAGAGTTAATACCTCTATCTGGATATCTCATAGTATAAATCTGGTTAAATCCGGATTTATTTATATTCGGATATAAAAACACTATGTCACGTTATATCACAGGACATAGTATATATCCGGATATATAAATCCGGATAGAGGTGTTAACTCTACTTTTAATACAAAAAAACCAAGATAATAATTCAAACGAGCCTGATTCAATACTATACGAAACGAATATTTTAAATAATGAACTGAATACGGATGAGAATGAGAGATCATATTTGATGAACTAACGATAAGTTCATTGAATTATAATGAAGAATCGGCCAAGATACGAAGCATACCAAAATCAAATTCATTGGATTATGATGAAAAATCGAACAAGACGAGTGTTTCGAGAATAAATGAAAGTTTGATCACAACTTTCAATTAGAGTTAATATCTCTATCCAAATATCTCATAGTATAAATCCAGATTTAAATCTGGATTTATTATATCCGGATATAAAAACACTATGTCACGTTATATCACAGGACATAGTATATCTGGATATATAAATCCGGATAGAGGTGTTAATTCTACTTTCAATACAAAAACAAAAAAAAAACCAAGATAATAATTCAAACGAGCCTGATTCAATACTATACGAAATAAATATTTTAAATAATGAACTTAATACAAAGAATGAGAGATCATATTTGACGAACTAAAGATAAGTTCATTGAATTATAATGAAGAATCGGCCGAGATACGAAGCATACCAAAATCAAATTCATTGGATTATGATGAAAAATCGAACGAGACGAGTGTTTCGAGAGTAAATGAAAGTTTGATCACGACTTTCAATTAGAGTTAATACTTCTATCCGGATATCTCATAGTAAAAATCCGGATTTAAATCCGGATTTATTATATCCGGATATAAAAACACTATGCCACGTTATATCACAGGACATAGTATATATCCGGATATATAAATCCGGATAGAGGTGTTAACTCTACTTTCAATACAAATAATGAAGAAGAGATAGACGACAAAGCTGTGTCTGCATATTCAATAGATTTATCAGAACTCGACAATTATCCGCACATCAAAAATGTGTATATAATAAAATCTTACAATTAATCAAGAACATAGAGGATGACAAATTAAAAACAATTTTAAAAATAATAAATGAAAAGAGGTTGAGAAAGTAAATCTATTGAAGGCTTAATCAAGAACCAGGAGGCCGAAAAACTAAGAGCTCTATGTGAAACCCATCAAACGAACAAGTCATATTACGGCTAGAACATACTTGCAGTGTTAGGGGGCGTTAGAATACGTTCGTTTTAAGGCAAGTAAATTTTTAATTTTTGTTTATTATGATTAAAATTTTAAATTCCTTTTATCTTTCTAATAGATTGTTTCAAGAAATGGACCAAAAATTTTTGAGGAACCGGTCGACAATACATTGTTACGACTTTCACAGGATCAGAAATTTACGGATTTTTTACAAAAATCCTGCAATGATAATCACGCTCGATATGAGGACGTGAAGAAGTGTGTGAGTGGCCTTTACCACCAAGTTTCAAAAAATTTCCATGGACACGGATCAATAATGATAAGTGCACAAACCTGGTCCCCTAATGAAATTTTAGCGTTGATGGTGATTCTTAAGTATTATAAAGTTCCTTGGAGCTATTCTAACACGAATGGTGTTTTGGAAGACTGTCCGTACAAAATATCACTTTGAAAATTAAATTGTTTAAAATTGAGCTTTTAAATTTTCATTTTTTTTTATATTGTGTAATGTTCTTTATCTCAATCATTATATTTTTTTTTTCTGCATGGTGTAATTTTTACGTTCTTTATCTTAATTATTATATGAGGTTTTTTCTGTGGTGTTTGCATTTTTACTACTTTGTAATATTCAAAGAAAAGCTGACATTACGCAAATACAAAATAATGCTTTTTTATTTGAGTGTATATAATATAAATTAATATATATAATTTCCACGTGTTATCAGATTAGTTTAGGAAGATACTACGTATTAAAAAACGTTCATTATAGACTTTTTTAAAATTATATTGATTACATAGTAGGAATTTATAAAAATTTAATAAGTACTCTATTGCACAAACTAAACTAACGTCCAATTTTTTGTTGGATATATTTGAAAGTCTCTTTTAGATTATATTAAAAATTCAAACCTTTAATAGCCTCGTCAATATAGGCATGATTTATAAATCTATCGATCCTATTCTTTAAAGGCCATCCGGATTAAATTCGGATCCTACTTTGTGTATCCGGATGATAATCCGAATCTGGATAAGTGCCATCACTTTACTCAAATAGTAAATTCCAAAAATCCGCAGTTATGCCATATTATTCATATAATGATAAAATTTTGCTTTAACTATTTTTTTAATTAATATGATCAAACTATATACAATTTTTGCAATCGATTTATAATTCAAATCCGGACAGTCAGTTTGACTCTTGTGTGACCAAATATTTAGAAATCTTTTTAATTTGAAAACATGCTGCGTGTGGTGTGAAACAACTAAGACGTAAGGGTTACATAACGAGTTTTTTTTTTATAAATAAGCCAAGTTGAAGTTACTTCACAATAAATTAATGATCGAATACACTTCCATGGATTCAAAAAAGAAAAAAAATACATAACGATAATTCGATCATGATATCGCGCACGGAAAAATCAATTAACGATTTTAACGTATTGAGCGATAGAAAATTTCGTCTCTTATTAACAACATTTCTAGCATTAGTATTTATAACAATATTTTCAACGATAAATCATAATAATGATGTGTTAATTGATGTAAATGTTATAATACCACAACATTCAAGTTATCAACTAAATGTTATCAAAGATATAAGACCACCAGATGGATTTAATTGAACATTGTGTGAACCAGATAATTATAACAAATCGATTCTTAAACAATATCCAATGCAAGATTGTTTGAATTATCTTGATAAAAAACAATTCGAATACCTTATAAATCAAATTTACCAAAATATTGTAATGAAAATGATCCAATGTTATTTCATGTTTTTTGGAAAGGAAACGTATCCGACAAATTATCTTTATTTATAAAATCTTTTTTATATACTCAACCATTAAAATGTTCACTTTTATACGTTTGGATTGATGGAGTAATCCAAGATATTCAATTAAATCCATATGTTTTACCATTATTTCGATTCATTGGAAAAAATTTAGAATTTAAAAGATGGATAACAGAAGAACAACTTAGTATGATCCTTTATTCAAAAGTTGGGAACGTTTATTAAAAAGGAAACAAAAAAAAGTTTTTGGATTTAGTGATATAGTAAGATTCACATTACTTCATCGATATGGTGGAATATATTTTGATGTTGACACAATTTTACTTCGAGATGTGAGTCCACTTTATAATTTAGATATTGAGTTTGCTTATCGATGGAGTGTATGGAAAGGGTATAATACGGTTATATTACAACTTCATTCTAATAGTACTGTGGGAAGATTAATTATCGAAGCTGCGATGAAAAATAAAATAAATTTTCATCCAATATCATCTATTAGAACTTATCTCGTAAACAAATCTGTAGAATCTATGACAAGAGATGATTTAAACAAACATCATTATATGATGCCTGTACTCTTATTTGAGCCATTATGGTTAAAAGCTGATTTATATTCTAAGGAAATTCAATTGAATCCAAACTTATATAGTATGCAAGATGCATTTAATCCAAAACTTTTAGATTATGAATTTCCTAAAAACACCTTTGATAATTGAGGAATAAGGATAACTTTTAGAGGTGCTTTTACTTATCATTGGCATAATCAATGGACAACAGAAAATCATCCCACGTCTTGGTTAGGTATAATGCAAAGCGCTTTTGATGCGTTTCTAGAAGGCAGGGATTCCAATATATATGAAGAAGATTTGCCTTTATCAAATTAATTAATTATAAAAAAAAAACTATTTTAATATTATGGATTTTATTTTATCATATAAGGTGCTACGTATCTTAATTAAAGTTGTTGATCGTAGCTTTAAATGGGGAATGGCTAAAGAATTTAATTAAGGTCTGGATCAGATGTTTATGGCGGGGACTATAGATAGTATCGATTCACAAATTGATAACAGAAATGAATTTTAAATCATCCTATTTGTATGACTGTAACTTCTTTGAGTACTTAAGTACGTAATGCATGCACATCTTTTTTACATGAGGTTGTAAAGCTGAACAAAAAAGGTAAATTCGATAACCATGACATAGTCTTATGATGTTTTTAGGTTTTGTTTATGTGTGATTAGATTTTAATGATAGGCTTTCTAGGATGTGAAAAAATTTTGGCAATCTTGACAAAATTAATAATCCATGTAACGATGTTGATAACCCCTCCCAAAAACGGTTTGATTATAAAATTATAAAATCTCTTTCATTCAACTTGCACGCAATAAAATTTCTTTTATTCAACCTATACGTAACAAATTGTAATAAATTTACTTCTTTTCAATAGTTCAAAAAAAAAAAAAAAATGAAAAATCCTAAAGAAATGACTGATGAAGAGCTTTATCATGCTCTCAAAGCTCGTAAAATCCGTTTAGGTGTAGCTAAAGAAGTTGCATCCACTTATTCACCAAGTCGTTTAGTTTTAACAACTCTCATCAGCCCCGTTCACGCGGCGAGGCAAATTAGTATCAATGCCAGTGGTTCGGTTGCTCGTGAATATACAAAATCAAATATGGATGATATAGCCAAAGAAATGGATCAAAGAGGTCTTGACTCTAAAAAATTTGATAATGATCCTCAAACAGAGGTTTATATAAGTAAATGGGTTAAACTTTGGAAATGTGTAAAACTTGTTAGTTCCATCGTAGCTATCGATGTATCTGAAATTCATGGATTGATTGAAGTTGTAAGCGATTTACATGAAGTTGCTGTCGATTTTTGTGATGTTATTAATGATATTAGTGAATTATGTCTTGCCATAATGGATAGTGATAGTTATGATAATGTAGTAGATGGAATTAATCAAGCTTCGGATACTGTAGATGTTTTGAAGTCTGGATCATTAATTGATTTAACTGTTAAAAGTGTCGAAGGAGTTAAAAATACCGCTTCATCTATCGATCTTTCTGTTATTACTAGTAAATTTACTTTGTTTACTAATGGAAATTTGAAATCAGAAGTTGAAGCTATAGTTGATGTTGTTGACCTTGCAGAAGAAACTAAAGAACTTGTTAAAGATGATAAAAAAGATTCTACGGATTTAAATTCTACAAATAATACTGAACCTAAACAATTCGTAGTTAATATTGCTAATATTCGTAAAATGTTGGAAAATAAAATTTCTCAATGTCCCACCACCAAACAACTCCTCAATTCTTCAAAATCTGAAACTTTAACTACGGATGTGACGAAAGTTGATAATGAGGAAATGACGAAAATCGATAGTGAGAAAGTGGTAATAGAGAATATTAATTCACGCATTCAAAATATTACTACAGCAGCTGCATCAATTACTATTCCTAACATTGATGATCAAATTTCGCAATATACTTCTCAATCATCAAAGAAACTCTGATCAAAAATAATAATAGCATGTAATAATGTAATCATGTATTACTGTATGTCATATAACTTATAAACTTAATTTATATATAATGTGAAAATATAACCTGTAATAATATTACACATAATATCTGATATATAATAATACAGTCTGATCTCTCTAAATGCAGCCTTTAACTTTGGTCCAAATATTTGTAAATGCGATTGTCTTATTATTCTTTTAAATGTAAGCTACTAAAGTCTGTTCTTTACAAGCTACATTTAGAAGGGTTTGACTGTAAATGGCTATTTTGGCTATCTAAATGCAACTCGTAGGAACAATAAGAAAAATCGCATTTACATACAGACTTGGCCAGAATTAGAAGTTGCACTTAGAATGATATTTCATTTAGGAGGGTTACATTTAGAAAGACCAGGCTGTATATGACATATATATGTTTTATTTGTTTTGTTTGTTGTAACTTATTTTCGCTTGCATTTTTGTGCATTTTCGGCTTTCTTTCAATTTCTATATAACATCATAATGTATACCAATTTGGCCAATGTTTTGATTCCCTATCCGAAAATAATCATTATGTTTTACATTATTTAAAGACATTAAAAGACATTATTTAAAGACAGGGATGGTAAATGACCTGGTCATTTGCCAATTTTTCAAATGACCTAAATTTTGGGTCATTTGGAAATGACTTGTGACCAAAAGGATATGGCCATTTCCAAATGACCGGGGTTATTTGGTCATTAGGTCATTTTGCATAGAGTTGACATCCAAAAACTTGTATATAATGCATGTTTATAATACATATGTTCGCATCATTCTCATTTCGCGTCGATTATTACAATCGGTACATTATTATTCACGAACTTCTTTTTTTTTTTAAAAAAAAGTAAATACATTTTGGAAATCATATGTTCACAGCGTTCATAGTGAACATAAATTTTTTAAAAAAATCAAAATTTTATGTTCACATAGTGTGAACATAAGAAATCAAAAATTTTATATTTTATGTTTACATAGTCTGAATATAAATTTTAATTTTTATAATTTTTTATTCATAATTTATTTATATAAAGATTATATTTACCATATGTTTCCAAAAATAAGCTACTTTTTTTTAGACGATTTTGAAATCGATTTTGGTCAATTGCAAATAGTCGTTATACCATAAAGTCCAAATTCTACTATCTAAATTGATTATTGATGCTTAAGCAAACTTGTTTGGAAGAATAAAATACATATATTCTGAAAGTTTTATCAAAATTGGCTTACTTTTTATTATTTGACTTTTAATATTTTTTAAAAAAATTTTTAATTTCTTCATTGAACGTAAAAATTAAAAGCCAAATCATAAAAAGTTCTCTGATTTTGTTAAAAATTTCATTATATGTGTATTTTGACCTCCTGAGTAAGTTTACTTAAGCGACCACAATTGATATTCATAATAAGGTTTGGATTTTACTATGTAGCAACTGTCATTGATCGTGAAGTAGCTTATTTTGTATCAAAGACATTTTTGAGTCTTTGACCAAAAGAGGGGCTAGCTTATTTTCAAAGATGGCTTATTTTCAGCAATATACAGTATGCTAATACAAAGTACAAATAGAGTGCTTCTGGCTTTGTAACTTTAATTTCAGAGAAAATTGATAACTTTATTTCATTTTAGGAGTTAAATTTTTTTCACTAATTAATGTTAAAAATTTAATTAAAGAATAGAATTTTGTTTGTATATTACTTAAAAATTTTATATCATTAAAACTTATAGATGCTTGGAAATCATTATATCAAAAAATTTCAAATTTTTTTATTCTTTATCCTAATTCCCATGAAATTGTAAAATTATTTTTAATACTTCCACTTTATGTATATTTTCATTTATTAATTTCTATAAATAGCTCACCTATAAATGAATTTGATTTTGAACATGCATATAAAGTTTGGGTAAAATTATCATATAGATATCAGTTTTAAATAAAAATTAAATATATTTATTTTATAAATAAATAGCTATACACTACAATTATATTAAATATAAATAAAAATATATAATTAATAAACATATATAATATTAGTAAAATATTTGTAATTTCAAAAGCTTTTAATTTTATATATTAATTATTATAAATTTTATTTGTGAACATATTTATTTTTAATGTGAACATTATAAAAAAAAATTATGTTCACAAAAATCATAAATTTTTTTTTGAATTTCCAACACTGTTTACAACCGGTCTGGAAATGACCTAGTCATTTAGCCAAAATACAAATGGCTATCATTCATGTGTAATAATTTTTATTAGATAGCATCTAGCAACGTTTTATTTTACTAAGAACAATAATCAATTTTGATTGGATAAAAATAGATAATCGATTAACCCGAGTTAAATGGCCTTAAGTCATTTGGACCGTGAAATGACCAATGACTGGCCATTTGTCATTTGAGTCACTTGGGTCATTTAAAGTCATTTACCATCCCTGTTTAAAGACACTACCTAAAACATTATTTAAGGCACTACTTAAAACATTATTTAATCTTTAATGTACCGAAATTATATACAATCTAAATTATCCAAATCTGTGCGATGCAATCGCACTTTAGACTAACAAAATGCAAATGTCAATGCGCGAATGCATATACAATTGTCAAATATTCACAACAGTGATATTATTTCAATTTTTAACAATTGATCTCCTTGTTCAGTGAGTCTCGAATCTAAAGTAAATTTTTGACTAGGGCATTATCGAAAAATTTTACTTTATATTTACAATGCAAATTTAGGTTACCTTCGAAGTACTGTGTTAAACAGTCATCAAAAATCGAAAATGATATATTAGTCAATAGAAATATACAGCAATTACTGCTAAATCCGGCATGGGTAAGCTTAAAAATTTATGACAATTACTACGCCATAAATCTAATTCAATTGTGCGCTTAATATTTTATTTGTGCCTTTGATTTGTCGTGCACCAGGCTCATCATGCTCATAGATCAAAATCATGCTTACTTTTATTGTTACGATTTAATATATGTTAATATGTGCAAGTCATGTGCAGCATGTGCATCATGCACATCGTGTATGATACGCACAATTAGCACGGAATGGCTCAGCTCAAAATGTTCAAAATGTGCGATATTTTTAAGTTAGGCGACGGAATGGCTCAAAATGTTCAAAATTTGCAATATTTTAAGAGCTAGGCGACGGGAATGCCTCAAAAGTACAAAATGTACGATATTTTTAAGAGTTAGGCGATGGAATGGCTTAAAATGTTCAAAATGTGCGATATTTTAACATTAATTGACTAAGGAGGCTAAGGAGGTTTTGTCGCATCAACTAAGTTTATATTTTAGGCCTCGATTGCCAATATGAGATGACAACTAATAAAATTATTTTTGAGTTTACATATGCTGATCGTACTGGGCCTGCGCTGCACCACACGTGTTTGGAAAACTTTAATGCAGACTAACCAGATCTTAACCACATACTATAGTAATAGAATACGTAATATGTAAGTTCTGTAACAGAATTTATCACCGAAGCAATTGATAGTAGAAACTATTTGCAACAAACTCAACTTTAACATATTGTGGCCACCAAAATAATGAATAAGTAGAAAAATTTTTTATGTACTAATACTAACTCAACCATCAAATATAGTTGTTCAATAGAAAAAAAGAGAAATCGGTTTTTAGATCCAGTTAAAAGTTTTTAAAAAAACATGCTAAGTCATGTTTTTACATCTTTATTAGCAGCATTAATCGAACTCAAAAGGTTCTGATTAGAGACTGCAATGATCATTGCTTGATCAAAAATGTAAAAACATGACTTTGACGTGGCTTTTTTAAAAACCTATGGATCTAAAAATATTTTTTTCTTTTTTCTATTGAAAAAGGTTTATAACAGAAATTTTTATATTAAATAATGTTGATAATTTTAATGCAATCAACCTAACCTTAACCATACACTGTGGTCACTAGAATAGCAGCAACTGAATTTTTAATGATAACTTATAGAGTAGATATTACAACAATTCTGTAACAGATTTCTTTACAAGCTCATAGTATTATTTTATTAGTTCCAATTCAAACAACTCGACCTTAACTACATACTATAGGTACAAAATAACAAGTAGGTGCTGTGTCAGAATTTTTTTTATAGTAACTCATGATTAAAGTCATGTTAATATCTAATATTAACTTTATATGTATACTGTATTCCTCTGAAAATAAGCACCTCTTTTTTTTGCTATAAGGTTGCTTATTTTTGAGTACTTCAGTAAAATAAAATTACCTTTACAAAAAACTAATTTTTTGGTTGCTCTTGTTCATTGTGCGATAACAATCACATGATTATCTCCTATAATTTTCTTGTCATAACAATTATTTGATTGTCTTTACATTACCCTTTTATTTCTCATGACCAAAATCTTAAATGAACTTGCTAGAAATAGATTATAATTATGCATTTAACCAAATCTTGTCATATGTTAGAGAAAAAAAATTAAACAAAAATTTCATGATATATTGAACCTAAACCCTGAACTTAATAAAGAAAAAAAGCAGTTTGTAGAATTGCAAGTACTTATTTTTAAAGTTTAAAAAAAAAAACCAAATACAAAAAAAAAATTATTTAGTACTATAAATATGGGCTGATCTACTTTGAAATCAAACCAAAGAAATGCCTTCAAGTCAAGTCAAGGAAACATTCTCAAGCAAAATTAGAGAAATGTTCTCAAGACAAGTCAAAAAATGTTCTCAAGCCAAAAAAAGATAGCATTCTCAAGTCAAGTCAAGAAAATGTTCCCAATTCAAACAAAAAAAATTTTTAAAGCATAAAAGTCTTTTACTTGTTTGTAATAATACCAGTAGTTTTGTTAAAATATAAGCACAATACAATAAAGAAAATATTTCTTTAAGTAAAGCAAACCAAATTGTTAAATGTAGTGCTAAAGTCACTAAGTGAACATGGATCTTCTGCATAGAAGAAACATAGTAACAGTTAATTTAACTTTAATGCCAGTATAGTTGGACATTGGATAAAAGCAAGCTCAAATTAGACAACAGAAACCAATAACAAAAGCAAGTAAATTGGTTCTGGGTGAAGGGATTTTTGTTCTAAGGCTTAAAAATGCCTATAAATATAGATAATCAACCAAAAAAAGCAGGCATTAGCTATAATTTATGAGATTATACAAAACCAAATAATGGAAATTTTGCAACAACTAAATATAGCTGATAGTAGCTCTTTATGATAATTCTGCAAAAAATATTAGTCTGCTTTTAAATTTTGAAAGCTTTTGCTAAAATATGTAAAATATGGTTTTGTTCAGGATTCTTTCTTTTTTAGTTATATTTCTATATAATTTTTTAGGATCTTGTATATCCATTAAAAAAATTTTTCTTTAGAAGCAAACCAGTTACTTTTTGTATATCTTTTTTTTTAAATATTGATAAAAGGTCTAAGTGTACTTTTTATTTTAATGTTTTGCAATTTTAAATTAAAATTTTACATACTTGTTTTTCTATTGTTATCATATAAGCACAAAATAATATACAAAAATGTAATAAATTTTAGTATAAATTAAGCTTAATTCTGGTCAAAATTCAAAATAACATCTCTGCACGTTATTTGCACTTATATAATAACATTTTGTCAACTTTTAATTTTGTACCCTTTTTTGCAAAAATATCTATTATCTCATTCCATTCATTTTCTGAGTATGCTTATACTTTGATGAAAGCTGCAATCCAATTTTTTTGCTTTGATTATCGAAACCATTTTTTCTATAATAAGTTTGTTTCGAGATTTTAACTACTTCTTAATTTCAACTTTTAAAAGTACTTTGTTTATTGCTACAATTGCAATAGCACTATCAGATTTATACTTATATTGCTCAGCTCTGGTACTATTAAAATTGCACACAAAATTACAATAAGCTTGGACTTAGTTGAAAAAGGCCAGTTTGTTGTTTTTATATTTTTTTTATCTAATACTATTTTTTTTCTAAGTCCACCTGTATTCAACTAGTACCTATACTTATTGGTTTGTTTATATCAACTTTTCTAGTTCAAATCATTATTTATACTAATTTTTTATGAATATTTACTAATTTATCTTTAGAAATCATCGGGAAAATAAAAACATTAACAATCTGTAGTGATCTTCAAATTTATCAAATAAGTGCAGAATCTTGTTTAAAAAATTGCAAAGATCTTCAAAATTTAGATTTTTGCAGTTCTTCGCAGATTTTTAGCAAAAAATCTGTGCAAATATTTAAAAAGTATAGTCTTCGCAGATTATAATAGGCGCCACCTATTATAATCTGCGATAATTTCCAAAATTATAATTTCAATACTTACCTGCCAGTAAAAACACGAGAAAATCAATAAACAAAACAATAAAAATAAATGAATAAAAAAAGAAAAAAAACACGTTTTTTTTATTTACTTTTTTTTATTATTATTATTTTTTTTATTCCGATTTTTTTATTTAAAATTCGAAATAACAATAGAAAAATGATGGTGGGAATAAAAGTAATTTCCAGTTATTCCCATAATAAGGAATGACTGGAAGTTACTTTTATTCCCGCGTACATAACTTATTCTTTTTTATATTTTTAAACAGTGGGGGTTTTTTTTAATTTAATTTAATCATTTTTTATTTTTTATACGTTTTTTTCTTTATTTTTTTATAGTTTTTTTTTATTTTTTTTTTATACGTTTTTTTTTATTTTTTGTTTTTTTTTATTTATTTATTTTTTATCGGTTTTTTTATTTTTTTTT
>QKWP01001310.1:15119-30148 GCA_003550325.1 Gigaspora rosea | reverse complement strand
TTTTTTTTTTTTATATGTATTATTATTATATTATATATTTGTAATAAAATATTTATAAATTACATTGTTAAAATATAGTATAAATATTTGAGTATATTCTTTTAATGTATGAAAATTTAGCTAGCATTTAATATTTAAACGAGCATATAGTAATTTATTTTTATTTGTTCTTGGCTATTACACCCCTGGTCTGCGCAAATTTATGTATTTTCTAAAATCTGCACAGAATTTGTTAAAAATAAAATTTTTCTTCAACTATAATTGTGGGGTCACAGATCTTCGCAGGTTTTTGATTATTATCGGGTTTTAAAAATCTGCGCAGATCTGCACCTAAAAAATTCTCCCGATGATATATTATTAATTACTTGATTATTTTTTATTAAAGGCCTACCCCTTCCCCTTCTTTTAATATATGGGAGTGAGTCAGTAAAAAAGGGCCAAATTTTTTCTAAGTAAAAGTTTTTTTGACTTTAAGCTTAAATATCTTAACAACTATCTTAATAAATTTAATGATTTTTTTTTAATTCTATATAATTTTAAGATTAAAATAAAAAATTTTTTAGCAAATTTAATTAAATAGTTGTCAAAATATTTTAATTTAAAAATTAAAAAAATTTTACTAAAAATAATTTGCACTTTTTCTACTAACTCACTCCTATATATTTGATCAGATTCTTTATATAATTTTAACTTTTTTACTTTTTCAAAAATTATCTGATTTTTGATACCTCCTTTATATAAAAAACATATAAAATTATGCAAAGTTAATTAATTGGTTCTTGTAACCCAGCTGGGTCAAATTTTGAAAATTTTTATAAAAAATTTTTTATATATGATAATATGGGGTATTGTGGTGAATTGATAATATTCTGATCATATCACATGATCTATTAATCGAAAATAAAAATCATATTAAACTGAATCAAATGATACCAAAATCGTGTGATTCCGATCACTAGATCCCAAAATACTTAATTTGAATTTTTATTAAAAAAAATAGAAAATTTGGATACTGGGGGTTAGGGGGCATCCATAAATAACGTTATGTTTGAGGGGGGTCCCCCAAAATATAACGATTTTCCACTATGTGGGGGTCCTCCCCAATATACAGCAATATTTTTATTAAAATTTGTCTAAAACTTGATCCAGTGGACCAAATTGGATGATTTTGGTACCATTCGAATCGTCTCGAGGAGAGGATTCGAATGGTACCAATTTCATTTGATTTGGGCCACTGGTTCACGTTTTATTAACGAAATACTATTGGTTATTATGTTTTCTTATAAAATTACTATAAAATCAATAGTATTTCGTTGATAAAACGTGATCCAGTAATCCAAATGAAATGATTTTAGTACCATTGGATTCGTCTCATAGAGACGAATTGAATGGTACCAAAATCATCCAGATTGGACCACTGGTTCATAATATATTCAAGTTTTTGTAAAATTTTATATATAAATATACGGATTTTGAAAATTTTTTTTATATAGTAGAGGGGGGGTCCAGCACTACTATGAGGGGTACATAACGTTATTTATGGATGCCCCCTTAGGGGTCTTAATGGGTCAGGTTGGGTCGGGTTTGGGCCTGACCCGGGTCAGACCCACTTGGGTCAAATCCCGACCCGGGTCTGACCCGCCTCACGTCAAACCCGACCCAGGTCTAACCCACCTCATACCAAACCTGACCTGGGTCTGACCTGCCTCATGTCAAACCCGACCCGGGTCTGACCCAACCCAACCCAACCCGGGTTGAACCCGGGTTAATGATGGGTGACGCAACGATTTTGGCAATGACGCAGGGTATACCTAGAGATGGGGAAAATGCGCATTTTATAATAAATGCACATTAATGCGCATGATATATAAAATGAGCATAATACTGCATGATAAAAAATTTTTATCTAATTTTTATCTTTATTATTGATAATATATCTAATAAAGATACTACATTTTGATTCTTAATCAGATTTTGTAAAAAAATCCTCGAGCAGTATTCAGCCAAATATCTAGTGAAAAGTTTTTATTTGCAGTCGCTTTACTTTGTTTTCTACTTCTTTGTAACTATTGCCTCTAGTATTTTTCAGGCTAAAAAGAATTACCGGATATTGACCAACTTCCTTTGAACTGACTCAAAAAATTACTGATCTTGAAAAATTGCGGATCGAAGATCAAGGAAAATTTACGAATTGGCTTTTTGTGTAAGTGAATAGTAATCAGTGGCAAATTCCGTGCTGTCTTTCGAGACAAGGGAAATTTTACTTCTATTTTCTCTTCTGGCAAATAGTAGTTAAAAACTTTTTTAGGGTTTTTCTTGATGTCTCTTAATCAACAAGCATAGTCAGCATGGCTAATTCCTCCAGGCTAGCTTTTCCGGACTGACTAAAGTCCAGTTTTTTCTCCACCCTTATTATTTCTTTTCACCACTTTAATCAGCTAATTAACACTAAACGGAGACTTCACTACGATAACAGTAATTTTCTCTTTCTGCCCAAGTTTGGTAATTTTAAACGTAATCTGTGAAAGTTTTAAAAAAGATAATGAATGAAAAGTAAATAATTACAGTAATTTGAAAGTGGAATGGTTGAAACTAATCGCTGACAATGAGTATTTAAAATCAGAACTCAGTTTTTTCTTACCTCTTTTTAAAAATTGTCTTGGACTCTTGAGCTTTTGTAAAATGAGAAAGAACCGTTTGATTTTGATTTTGGGTAGCAATAGGGATTATTGTAGGGATAATTTTATCGTGAAAAGGTTATTCGTTTGCTGCCTCTCGTCGTAGTGTAGGTAATAGACATAGACATGTAAAAAATCGGGTTGGGTGGAAATTGCCAGAGCCAGTTTAATCCACCCCCAGGTCTTAAAAAATTGCGGTTTTAAGGACCCGAAATTTACAGCTCTGGCTTTTGCTTTTGGTCATAACCCCGTCAGGGGCTTTTCTCATTCAAAAAGAGAAAAAGAAAGCAATTTTTTATTAAAAACCAACCAAAGCACGCAGAGATTATTAAACTAGTCCAAGCCCAATATATAAATTTTTACAAATTAGCTAATTGTAAACTTCATCGTTGCTTATCTTATATAATTTGACACCTGATCCGTGGCTCTGCCATGAGAGTTTTGTATAAAACATTAAAATCTTAGTTAAAATCTGTAAATTCGCTGAGTTAGATTGCATTGAATCATCACAAAAAAATTCTGTTACTGAACATTACTATTCTATTAACGCATTAAAATTATAAATTCTGCCACAGAATTCACACTCTATTTCAGTATCACAGTACATGATTGAGACAATGTTTATTAGAATTGTTGTGATTTTTATAATGAGTTTTTATAAAAATTCTATTACAAAATTTGTTCGCTATACCAGTAATTATATATAGCAGGTTAGTTTGAATTAGTTTATGAATGCCAATTTTTAAAATAAGTGTTGCAAAGAGAAAACCTTATATTGCTATATTAGTTTTAGCACACTGATCACCTTTTGAACATAACCGTTATTTTTATTGGTTGGTAGACCGACATAAAACTACAAGTCATTGAGATAATTAGTTGATTATAGATAATCTGTATGGCAAAAAATACTGACCAAAAATCCTAGAAATCAATTATCTAAATTTTTGGTTGAATGCAATTTTTTTTGATATTCACTAATATCTTCACTATTTTTTTATTAATCATATGTTTTATCTATAGCGGAGCATTTGTCGTGTTCTTGCACTTGTTTTTGCACTTGCACTTATTCTTGAACTTGAGGCCATTATACAAAACCTTTTCAAATTCGTGAACTTTTTTAGCCCAAAATAGGTTGTAAATATTAGGCAATCCAGCAACAAAAGTAAATTTGGAAAATTCACGTTTTACGATTTGTCTTGTTTGAGGGCGTTAATAAGGGTATTAAAAAATGGTATAATAATTACTCGAATATTATAATGATTACTCAATATGCTTTTTTATAGCATTCAATGAGGGACAAAATTTGTTCGACCACTAGAAACTTGGGAAACCCAAAATTCCGATCTGTGATCACTGCATACATGCTTTAAAATGATGCAGATATGATTACTAGATCACAAGAATTTTGCCTGTAAAAATTGTACTGTATGTACGTACGAAGTTCTTTTTATCAGATGAATACTTTTTTATAATAAATTAATTATTTATTTATTTATTTTTGCAATGAAATGGTTTTGTAATGCGTTATCCATCATTAACCCAGGTCTGACCTGGGTCTGACCCGACCCAGGTTATTTCTGACCCGGGTCTGCCCGACCTGGGTTATTTCTGACCCAGGTCAGACCCGACCCAGCTAAAACCCCTACTGGAGGTATTCTGACGAATCATGATATCTTGGAATCCAGTGATCAAAATCAAATAAAACTTACACCATTCGATTCCTCTCATCGAGAAGAATCAAAAGATATTAAAATTGTCAAATTTTGATTACAGGGTCACAAGATATAACAATTTGCCATAATACCTCTTTGTTACAATTTTATATATGTTTTACTCTTTAAACATGGATTTCTTGTAATCCATGATCAAATTGTGTACTTCTTATAACCAATCAACTTCTCTCAATAAGAAGAATTGATTCATATAAAAATTGCTTGGTTCTGACTACAAACGCATAAAAAATTTTAATTAAAAATTAAAAAAATATTAAAAATCTGCGTTAGTTCGAATATCTTGTGCTTTAATGATCAGAATTGGACAAAATTTGTACTATCTGCTTCCTCTTGATAATGGTTCAAGTTTTGTCTGATTCTAATCACGGGATCACAAGATATTGCAATTCGTCACAATACCCCCCTTTGTCACAATACCCCATTTCACCTTATTATATAACTGGGTAAGTTTTAAAAAAAAATTTTAAAAAATTAGATCATGACTAGCTGTAGAACCAAGTTAATGATTTGGCTAATGTAGAAAATACAAATCTTGCTAGAGAACCCAGATATTTCTTATATAGGTCATAACTAAATTTTGGCCAATTTTGATCTAATTTGCTAAAAATAACAAAACTATATTTATTTAAATAATTTCTGATTTGGTAATTAGAATTGAATAAAATTTTTTGTTAGATGCACCTCACTGAGTGCTTTATTTTAAAAAAAGTTCATTCAAATTGGACCACTAAATGGCAAAATAATTGCCAAAAACTGTTTTCTTGCTTTTCCAATTTGGAGATTTTTGTTGAAATATGTAATATATAACCTTTGTACTAGATGTCTAGGGTTCTCTTGTTAGATAGAAAAACAAATTCTACTTTAGCAAGTTACACACAAGTATTTATGGTAACCATGTGGCCATATTTTAATTATAAGATACTAGATATTGGAATAAGATCGATATTTGCAAATATAGCTATGATGCATACAGCCTAATTACATTAAATATTTTATATAAAACATAAAATTGCAAAGGCTTTTTATTTAAAAGTTCAATTGCAAAAAAATTTTATATATTTAAGTAGTATTTGACAAGCTCTATTCAACTATATATTTAGTTTTAAAGCTTTTTTATCAAGAAAATTTTAATTTTTAAAAAAAACCATTTTAAAAATTTTAGAACAAATATAAATAAAATAAAAAACATATAAAAAATTTAACTAATCATACCATATATTCTCAAAAATAAGCTACTCCAAAAATAAGCTACCCCCTGATTTTTTCAAAAATCTCAAAAAACACGTTAGCAGTTGTTACATATAAAACTTTTAAAAGTTCGATTAAGTAAAGTTGTTCAGAGTATCAAAAACACCTCCAGTAAAAATTTGGTGTCATTTGGACAACTTTTTATTAGTACATTTTTCAATTTTTTCAAAAATGTCTATATGCTAAAAATATGCTACCCTACATTTTTCGTGTAATTTTTGGCCCAAAAAAGATAGCTTATTTTCAGAAATATATGGTATTCAATTTTATAAGTAAATGATCAGCAAAGATTTCAGCACTATCAATATGTTTGATACAACTAAGCTGTATGCACTATATATTCTTTGAAATAAAGTATGATATGATTATCAAAAAAAAAATTTCACAAATTGTTATATACAGTATAAACTTTAAAAAAAAGCTGGCCAGCCAGCCAAGTTTTATAAAAAAATTTTATATTATCAGTTATAAGAACCAATAATTAAATCTGTAACTAATATATCAGAGGGCTGTACTAGTAATACAAGTAGGATTGGCAGGTGAAGCTTGAACCAGAGAGTTTAAATAGGCAATCCTCTAGTTGGGTTGCAGATATAGTAGCTAGTGTAGAACCTTCGGGCGGACTACTTAAATTAGACAACCAAAAGTTGTATATATGGCTAGTTGTACCCTTATTCATGTAACAAATATTGGGAACCTGTAGAGGTTTCTGAAATCTGCACACTTGAATAAAAAGACTCCTACCCATAGCAGGGACTTTAATATAAAAAAAAAAACTAAATTTGTGTGGCCTAAATAAAATAATTTTTTATTACACAAAAATTATAATATATTTTTATTTTGTAATTAGATTTTTATATTTAACATCTTATACTAGCATTATGGTATTAATTATATAATTAAATTACATAAAATTTTGATTTCCAAAAATTATATTAAATTATATAAAATTATAGTAATTTTCCATTTCTAGGTGATTGTCAAGATATTTTTGTTCAAAGTTTTTTAAAAATTGGTCACTATTTCTATTTTGATAAATGGATTGATTTTTCTTTAGCTTTGAGCAAAAATATCTCAACAACTACCTAATCAAATTTGATGAATTTTTTTTTATTTGAATTCTATTAAACTATAAAATACAAATAGAAAATGCATCAAATTTAGTCAAGTGGCTGTCGAGATTTCTTTGCTCAAAGTTAGATAAAAATCAAAATATCAATCAAAAATAGAAGCAGTGATCAATTTTATTAAAAACTTTGAGCAAAGATATCTTGACAACCACTGATCAAATTTGATAAAATTTTTTTTACAGTATTTGAATTCTATGGATCCATAGAATTCAAATAAAAAAACAGTTATCTGGTTGTCAAGATACCTTTGCTCAAAGTTAGAAAAAATCAAAACTCTATCAAATAAAACTTATGTTAATTTTTTTAAAACTGAGTGAAGATATCTCGACAATTACCTGGTCAAATTTAATGAATTTTTTTTTTATTTGAATTCTAGGAATCCATAGAAATTTAAATAAAATATTTCCATAAAATTTGGTCAGGTAGTTGTCGAGTACCTTCGCTAAAAAATTTACATAAGTTTTATTTTGATAGTCGTTTTGATTTTTCATAGAGATGTCACGAAAACCACCTGATCAAATTTGATAAACTTTCTTTTTATTCGAATCTATTGATCTTTAGAATTCAAATAAAAAAAAAATTCATCGAATTTGGGCAGATGGTTGAAATATTTTTGTTTATAAAGTATTAAAAATTTTTTATATTTACTAGGGTACCAATACCAAATGTGAGGGTATGAACACCAGCCTTAAATTAACTTGTTTTAAAAATCAAAATTGTTTTCCTTAGAACCGGCCAACGTCTTGAGTGCAACAATGCTGGAAGATTCACGCGCTCTTGTTATTATTAGAAAATCGTCGCTTTGTGTGATTTAATTTTTACGTAATAAGCAATTATCTTGCCTATCTCTAATACTTAAAAGAATCTAAACTCACCCAAAATTCATAAACTACGCTTCTCTCAAGATTGAAATTGGATTCGTAACACTAAATTTATAAAGCCCAAGACTGTAATTACGATAGCTGTAATCTTTTAATTCAATGAGCAGTAAACAAAAGACTGCTAAATAAAAAATTATTAACAGCTGACTAGGCTTTTTAGCGATTTAAATTAGCTATTTATAGAAAGAATTTACATAAATCTAGAAGTTAAAAGCAATATGTACTTATATCATATGATATACGGTCAAAATCTTTTTTTATCACATTTTTTGTTGCTATCATTTAAATTTTTCAAATAAATGAAGTATCAAAAAACTAAATTTATAGCCTTTTCGTTTTTACCAACTTTTCATGCCTTTTGTTAATGATAACACCATTTAAAGTAACAATATAATGGCACTTGTCACAAACTTCAATGTGTAATTATTTTCATTTTTTCTTCCCATTCGATTTTCTGTTAGATATATCAATAAGTGGGCAAAACGAAGATTAAACCTACGATGAATCATGTAATCCGGAATCTATTGTAAATCATTGATGCTGATACCCATCAAATAAATAAATAATACAATGAACATTAGCATTAACCTTATCTACTTTTACAAGTCTAGTTTTTCGATCTTGACGACGAACGACGAGGTCGCACACCCGAGACTGGCTTTTGTGACGATTCACCTTGACTACAGATGATTAATATTAAACGATCCTCTTCATTTAACCTACAATTAATCTACAAACAACGCGTTTAATGAGTGTTATACAATACCTTTCAGGGAAACATCGTGCAAGATGACTTGTAAATTTCGAAACACCCTTCCACTCACCGCATGCGGGACAACTGACAATCGTTGATTTGACTTCCTTGTCAGTTGGTTGTGCAGATAGAACTCCGGCCAGTTCTTGATCGAGACTTTTATATATATATATATATGTATATATAGTAATTCATATATGAATGCATGATTTTCTGCTAGTCATGTTCTCACCGTGATTTCAAATTTTTCATACCGTTCCTTCCAAGTCCGTGGCTCTCTAACGTATAAATGCCAATTCTGGCTTGGAATTCGTAGATTTAGTATTTCATTATCTTTATCGTCATCATTATTTTCATTATCTCGAATTGGTGAATAAGGCGGCGATGAAATTGTGGATGATGATGATGATGAAATTGTTGATGTAGAGTCACACGGCGAGTCCATTTTTTTTTTTAGCAAATATAGAAAGACAAAGGTGATTTATTTATTTATTTATTTTTTTTTTGTGGTAGTGATTATCAAGATTTGCTTTTTGCGGTTTAATTTGATTCAGATTAATCGTAACAATTAGTGACGTCAAAATGGTACTGAAAATCTAGACTCGAGCTTGAAAGAAGTACTGTGAGTTATTAATGGTCAGGAACAATTAAATAATTAAATTAGCGTTAGTGCATAAATATTATTTTTTTTTAGTATAAACTAAAAGCCACAATCACTATATCCATTATTTAGATTTGGTTTGAAAATCACGTTTTCGTGTAAAACAAGCTTGGATCCAACTTGAAAAAGCTTGTCTCAAAAGTTGGCTAACACGAGTTTTTACCATTTTTAATTGCAAACAAAGTAAATAGGTGATATCTAATTTATTATCGATATACTGTTCGTAACGATATATATATATATATTTTAGCTAACTGTTTTAAATATATATATATATTGATACATAAATTTGTTGAATAACCTGTTATCGGGCTTTCAAAATATACAATTAGGCCTTCCTAAATGCAATCTCAAACACTGGTCCAAAAATATATTCCTGACCCCATAAGTGCAATGTTTCTTATTGTTCTCTAAATGTACGAGTTCCTAATAAATTAGATAGATTATGTCCGTACAAATATAATAGAACAGGGTGGAACCCGCGTTACGAGTTAGTAAAATCCGTTACGTAGATCGGATTAGAGTGAAGTCTGCATTTTTTATATATATAAAAGCGGATCTCATATGATAATAGCGGATTTTACTATGGCTCACGTCACTTATAGTCATCGAAAAATTCATATAACTTCAAATAACATCCTGTACTTTAATTTAGGTGATATTAAAAAAGTAACCCATCTTTCAGATTCACGGCTTACTTTTGTTATTTTGAGAAATATTAAAGATGGTTTCTTAAATTTCGGACTAAATATAAAATTTGGTGATACGAGTCACTCTCATTATAGTGATCCCATAGTAAAATTTTTAAAAAATTTCGTTATATCGAGAGGTTATTAGTAAATTCACTCTATCGATAAGATTTTTTATATAGACCGGTTTTGAATTTATCTTCATTATATTACAGTTCCGGACACCTAAAAGCGACACAAGCTAATAATACTTAATGTAAAAACAATATCACAAAAAAATAAGCCATTATTTTGTAGTTTAACTAATTTACTACAACTTAGCAACCTTATTTTTCGTAATTTTTTTTTATTTAATGAGTTTAAAAGTATCTTTGTAAAAATTTAACCAAAATGGGACAAGTCACATGTTTTGGCTTCTTGCTATTGGTCAAATTTAATTTTTTAAAAAATAAATTTAAAATATTTTTTATTATTTAATTTTTGACCAATTAAAATACAGTACAAGAATTCAAATTTCAATATGAAATTTTTGAAAATAGAACGAATTTTATGATCTGTTTTTAGGTGTCCTGAACTGTATGTAA
This sequence comes from Gigaspora rosea, assembly GCA_003550325.1. Taxonomy (NCBI): domain Eukaryota; kingdom Fungi; phylum Glomeromycota; class Glomeromycetes; order Diversisporales; family Gigasporaceae; genus Gigaspora; species Gigaspora rosea. The sequence goes on along the minus strand of QKWP01001310.1, from coordinate 19,790 downwards.
GTTATTATTCACATGATATATTACATGAAAATTTTTTATATATAAAATTATAAAAAAAACATATAAAATTACTATAAACTTTGAAGCTTTAATGTTTCTTTCTCTACATACTAACTTAAAATTAAATTTTCAGAAATATAAAACAAGAAAAAAAAATTGAGCTTAAAAATTGAATTAAAATTTTGCCAATTTTGCACAAAACAAAAATCTAACTTTGTCAAAAACAAATATTTGATGATTTTAAAATGATGAGTATATGTAAAAATATTCTAAAAACTTTATTTAGGAGATGTAAGTAGATTACCTTGTGAGAAAAATGTACTAAAGTTAAAATTTTTTGTGATTTCAATATAAACTTTTTTTATTAGGTAACCTACTTTAAGCCCTTAAGCAAAGTTGTTTGGTATGTAAATTTATTTATATCAAAGCCAAACTATATTTTCTTAAATCTTTTACTAAATGAAAAATGGAATTAAAGTTAGAAATAATTTTTTTTTAATAAATTTTTTTATTTTTTTTTCTACTTTATCTTTATCATATCTGCTAATCTGTGTAATACTCTAAAATTGATTTAATAGTAGATCATATATAATTTAAGACAAAACGTAATACAAGAGCCGATAGACGAATGCAAAGACTACCAAAATTAATAAGCAGATAGTTTATACCTGACAGAACTTATATACAAAATAATTAGTGAATTGGCTAAATAATTAGTTCATATACTTATAGCAAGTCGTCAAGTAGCGGCCTTTAAAGTATGTTTATTCTGAAGTGTAGAAGTTCAATTAACGACTCAAACAACTAGTAATTTTTGCTATTTGTTAAGTCCATAACACAAAATATAATCATAGTGATAGAAAATTAAGTAGTCTTGGAGGTTAGTATAGTTTTATTATAAAATCCTGAATGTATAGTACTAATACCATTATTACAATAAATCTTTTAGAGGGCAGATAAAATGATATCTATGTTCTAATAATCTGAACAGTACAGCAAGATCAAAGTATTCAACATTAAATTTTCGTTTCAGTGTATTTAGTCTATACGAAAATTTATGACAGTTTTTACAAAAAAAATTTTTTTCGAATATGAGAATCTTTTATAATACTGTAAATAAGTAGGTACGTTCTAATAAAAAAAGTCTGATATAATTAAGAATTTTAGCAAAATTCACTTAGATTTCGTTTTTACTAGCTTAGCTAGTCAAATAAGTTCATTATTATCGCACGATTAATTTTGACAAATTGAAAAAGACGGCCGTATAAAAGAATGGCACGATATTGTGATAAAAAAAAATCGATCCCATTTTTTTAATTAATCGTAATACTGTAATCATATAGAACTGTACGTATGTTAAAAAAAAAATAATTTTCAAACTGGTACGTAAGAATTGTTTATATGCAAAGTTTACGCCAAGCTTTGAACTATAATGCGCTTATGGTGCTTAACGCTATAATATTTTTTTTATTATACTGTTATATAGTATATTATCAGTTATATTTGATTCGTATACATATACACTACTAAGCTTATTGCGTACTGAACACTCATCATTAATACTACTAAAAAAACTACAAAGCCCAATTTCACCCATAAGTCTACTGTCGTCATTTCAACTTACAAGATCTTGCTAGTTATACCAATGCAACGATAGTAAATGGCATCAGCACAAAGGGCCTAAAACACCCACAGAAGAGACGAACAGATAAATGTAAATAAACTTATAAACAACAACACTGATTAATAATGACACTGTAAGCAACAAGATGTCAATAACAAAGACACCACTAGGCAATAGCAAGTAACAAAATCTACAGACGACGCTACCTACAAATGACAAAACCTACAAGCAACAACGCATTCAAGCAACTACACCTATGACAACGACACTTATGTCAGACGATGACACATGTAAATATGAAATCTACAAGCGACAACTCCTACTACGATGGTATCTACAAGCGACGACAAGTGAAAGAAAGTTCGGCAAGCATCAAATAAATAGATTAAAAAAAGCAGATGTGTAAATCCAATGATTCTGATTGGCTTATTATAATTTAGGGATCTACAAAAAAAGGTCCAATTCCACAAATTAGCCGATATGTATTTTGCTTAGTAAAAAGTTTAAGAAAATGCATTTTGACTTTGATATAGTATAAATAAATTTACATACCAAATAATTTGCTTAAAAGCCCAAAATTAATTATCTAACAAAAAAATGTTTTAAAAAAAAAAAAAAAAAATAGCATATTTTATATATATTTATAGAAATTGATATTTCCACACCCTTTTTTGATAATGCCACACCCATGTAGATCATTTTAATTTTTTTTAATTTTTTTTGAATTTTGATTGAAGATATCTTAACACCCATCTAACCAAATTTGATAAACTTTTTTTGTTTTAATTGTAGAAAGCAATAGAATTAAAATAAAAAAACTAGATTGAATTAGATTAGAAAAGTGTCAAGATATCATCAATCAAAGTTTGCATAATTCTAAAATATCTATCAAATAAGCTGTAGCAAAAATTTTTTACAATTTTTGATTGAAGATATCTTGACACCCAACTAACTAAATTTGATTAACTTTTTTTTGTTTTAATTGTAAAAAGCAGTAGAATTAAAATAAAAAAGGTTGATTGAATTTGATTAGAAAGGTGTCAAAATATCTTTAATCAAAATTTGTAAAATTCTGAAATGTTTATCAAATATAAGCTGCAGCAAAAAATTGTTTACAATTTTGATCAAAGATATCTTAACACCCAACTGACCAAATTTGATCAACTTTTTTTTGTTTTAATTGTAGAAAGCAGTAGAATTAAAATAAAAAAAGGTGATCAAATTTGATGAGAAGGGTGTCATGATATCTTCAACCAAAGTTTGTAAAATTCAAAACGTTTATTAAATATAAGCTATAACAAAAAATTGCTAACAATTTTTGATCAAAGATCCCTTGACACCCTTTTAATCAAATTTAATTAACATTTTTTTATTTTAATTTCACTACTAACTACAATTAAAACAAAAAAAATTTGATCGAATTTGGTCAAGTGGGTGTCAAGTTATCTTTGATCAAAGATTGTAAAAAATTTTTGCTGCAGCTTATATTTGATAGATGTTTTAGAATTTTGCAAACTTTGGCCAAAGATATCTTGACATTCTTCTAATTAAATTTAATAAACTTTTTTATTTTAATTTTACTGCTTTTTACAATTAAAACAAAAAAAAGTTGATCGAATTTGGTTAGAAGAGTATCAAGATATCTTTAATTAAAGTTTAAAAAAATTAGAAAAACTAAAATAATCTACATAGATGTAGCATTATCAAAAAAGGGTGTAAAAATATCAATTTCCATATTTATTATCTTAAAATTGTCAAATATTTGGTTTTGACAAAGTTAAATTTTTGTTTTGTAAAAATTGGTGAAATTTTAATATGATTTTTAAACCTATTTCTAAAAAATTTAATTTTAAATTAATATATAGGTGCAAAAATATTAATTGAAGTCTGATAGTTAATCAAAGATTGTCCATAGTACATCAGCAAATTTTATATATAGATATATATCGATTACTAACCGGTAGGATATATATCGATACCCATACCCCTCTGCAGATTACTATCGATAGTAATAATAATCGATATATATTGATATTAATTGATATATATCGATATATATCTAATATGATATCAATTAATAATTATTATATTCACATAATCATGCTTTTTAAACATTTTACAGGTTTTCGCAAGTTTTTGCAATTTAATTATAAATTTTTTTTATTTATTATTATTATATAATATTTTAATTTATTAAATATACAATATTCACAAGTTTTCGCTATTTAATATAAAATCTTATTTTTTTATTATATATTATATTTTAAGGTTAAATATATTTGTAACCATAGGTTACAATAAATTTTTTGTAGCCAGGTCCATAACTAAGCCCAGATGTAATATAGTTAGGGTTAGGATTAGGGTAATGTTAAAGTTAGAGTTAGGGTTAAGGTTAAATTGTGATTGGTTAGGGTTTGAGTTAGAGTTAATATTAAGATTATTACAAAATCGTGAAAGGAGCATTTTTTGTTAGTAGTACAACCTAGTAAAATTTTGAGTTATTAACAATTTTATAAAATACAGTTACTGTAACCATGGCTACAAATATATTAATCCATATTTTAAATATTACATATATTATAAAAAAAATGACAAAAAAAAATAAATCCAAAAAAAATTAAAAAAATGAAAACAAAAAAAATAAACTATTATATTTTTTATATTCGCTCATATTCACTTATATTCGTTTATATTCGATTATATTCGCTACTTCTAAGTACCAGAAAGTTAGGTTGTTTTCTTGCAAAGTTCTGAAAGAAGTAAAGAATAAATAAAATAAAATAAAAAAAATAAGTAAAAAAAAACAAACAAAAAACAAAAAACAAAACCAAAAAAATAACAAAAAAAACAAAACTGAAAAAAATAAACTATTATATTTCGCTCATATTCGCTTATATTCAATTATATTCATTTATATTCGTGACTTCTCGCAAAGAATTGGTGTTCTTGTAAAGTGCCGGAAAGTCAAGTCGTCTTCTTACAAAGTTTTGAAAGAAGTAAAAGATAAATAAAATAAAATAAAGTTAAAAAAATAAGTAAAAAAAAAG
>QKWP01001310.1:0-11318 GCA_003550325.1 Gigaspora rosea | reverse complement strand
AAAAATTCTATAGTAAAAGTTCCAAAACAAAAACTTTAAACTTTTATTACACCAAAGTTTTTTAATAATTTTAAAAAAATTTTATAATAAAGTTGATAAAACAGAACTAATATTATAATTTTTACTTAGAAAGTATATAGCTAAAATTAATATTAAGATTTTATTTAAAAAATTTAAAATTTTAAAATTTTCGCAGGCAAATATGCCTGCGTAACCAAGCAAGGAATAAAGTCAAATAATGAAAGTTGTCATCCTTTATATAAACTACAATATTGTATTAGAAACTATATTTTTAAAACCAATATTTAAAGAATTCGCCAAGATATTGTAAAATATTTTTTTAGTTAAAAAATTTCTTTAAAATTTAATATTTTCAGCTTATAAGCAATATAAACTTTTTGTCTTATAATATAAATTTAAATAATTCAAAAATATAATCCTTGTTTTTAAATATTATAATACCAAATTTTATTTAAATATCTTAAATGATTAAAAAAATAAATCAGAGGTATATTTATAGTAATTATACAGGCAAATTTGCCTGCGAAGTAGTACAAACTAAGGGATAGTTCACTATCTTAGTTCACTATTGTGAAAATCCCAAGTTTTTACAGATATATAAACACTGTTTTTTCTCCCAAGGCAGAGTAGGTTTTGTCCTTGACTTTTCTCTCTTCCTAAAAATATTTGTACTTTAAAAATATTATATCTAATAAATTAATATTATCCTTTGACTATAAATCTTATATTTTATTTGTTATTTTATTTTTTTGTTTATATTTTCTTTTTATCTTCACATTCCTTACCCTCTCACATGTTAAGTCAATTGATATAGTTTCTTGTCTAAAAGTTACTATATTACAATATGTTATTAATTTAGTAAAAAACTTGTTTTTATAAGTATGCATGCCACATTCACACTATAGTATAATTTGTATCATGTTACACTATAGACGATTTCTGATTAACTGGCAGACTATTAATTGAAGCTTTAAAGTTTATAGTAATTTTATATATTTTTTTATAAATTTATATATAACAAAAAACTTATTCAAAATAGTATGAAAAATTGGTTAACTATTATACTACTAAAATAATAAAAAAATACAAAATTTTATTTTTATAGACAGGTAATATTATTAATCATATAGTACAATTATGTAAAATTTTATTTTTCTATTTGCTTTATATACTTAAATATATATATAGTTGGTCAAGTAATTGATATTTATAGTTTAACCTATTACAAATTTTAAATATGCAACAAAAATATCAAAATTTAAATTGGATAAATCTAAATCTCACATCCCGTTGGTACTCTAATATCTCGTGGGTCACGTGCAATGATTTTATTGGATGATATAAATTAATTAATTTAAAAAAACAAAAAACTGTTTTTTTATTTTTATTAAAAAAAAATAATAAACAAAATAAAATAAAAAAATCTAATTTATAGCATATACGGAAGTGAAATTCAAGTGGATTTAGAATTTTATATAAAACCCAATTTTTCAAGTTGATTTTATCGTATGTACACCTGTACCCTAACTCTAATTTAACTAGGAAATTCTGAATTGACTTGAATTTCATTTCCCCTTACAACATATACATCGAGATAGGAGAAATAGCGATAATAATTGCAACGAATATCAGCATTATTGGTCGAATTCGTGATGTGTAGCATTAGCTGGTGGTCTCTACACTATACAGTATAGGTCAGCCTTGATAAAATGTTTACAAATTTCTATGGAAAGGAGAGTTGGATATGAAACTTACTTCTACAGAAATAGCTGCACTTCTTTTCGGTCTGTTAGAATTAAAAAAAAAAAATCGACAAGATCTTACAGCCAACATCAACAACAGTTAACAAGACCTGATCACCAGCACCAACAACACTTATACCAATGACGACGCTCCAACGGCAAACCAAATATAACTTAATCAATAACCTAAAAGAACAAAATACAACAGCACCAACTACAGCTTAATTATCTACCAACGACAATCTACTCAGCAGCTCCAATTATGACTAATCAACATCAGTTTAATTAGCGGCAGAACAAAAACAAAATACAGCAGCACCAGCTACAATCTAATCACTTACCAACAACGGCAAAATCACTAAAACTAATGCGACTTCTACTCAGTGGTACTAGTGATAACTAAACAACAAACGATCAGGACTTAATAAAAGAAACGAAATACAACAGTACAACTATGACTTTAATTACTTACCAACAAAAACTTGAACACTAGCACCAATCTATAACGACGTAGCAGTAATTATCAGCACCTAAGAACGACACGACTGCTATAGTTATTAGTTCTGTAGTTAACTGTTAATATAGAAATAAAAAAAAATTTTAATAAAAAGTAAATATGATCTACACGATGTTTATTCTGATTGGTCAGCGATATATAATCACATCACGAGATGCGAGATTAACATTTATTTTAATTTTTTTATCAAATATAAAAATCAAAAAGTTAAATAATAAAAAGTTTCCCAATACTAATAAAAATTTTATAAAAGTGCTTTTTGATTTTCTGAACAAGTTTATTTAAATGACTTTAATCAATTCAAAAATAGTAAAATTTGAACTTTACTATATAGTGACTGTAATTGATTATGGGATCAAAGATGTTTTTGAGTTTTTTATATTATAAAAAATAAAATTTGATTGGTCAATAGTCTTATTACAGAGGGGGAGTAGGGTCAGATCTATGTAAACACTAATTAGGTAATTTATTGCACTTCCTTTACTATAAAATCATCTAAACCAAATACTAATCTAGGTACTCACCCTAACCCTAATCTAAGCACTTATCATACCCTTAATCTAATTTAAATAAACTTAATAATTTTTTGTTGCCAGGCACCTCTTGGGGTAATATGTACAAACTATTAAATGAAATATCATGGTAAAAAGTGGTACAGAAATTATAATAGGAGGTGGTACGTTATGTTTTATCATATGTAATAATACCTTTATTTTATGAATGATATGCATTAAAGGTAGTATATAGTAACTTTGTTTTACAAAGAGCAAAAATTTAATATATGATATTTTTTTTACTTAGGTAGTTTTGCTAGTATTTTATTAAGATTTTAAGTATATTGCTATATTAATATACTTGTTTATAGTGATCCTGGCCGAAATTAAAAAAATCGGCTAAGCTGATTTTTCAACCCGGTCGGTCGATTTTTTCTAAAATCGGCTAGCCGATTTTATAAGTAAAAAATTTTTTTATTAGAACTTTATTATCAATTTCGTTTATAATACTTTTAACAAACTCTTCGCATAAGAATTTATTTTAAAAATTTTTTGAAAATGTTACTTTAAATCGGGATAAGGGTTAAAACACTATTGATTTTTTTTTTAGGATATAGATGACTTATTCATTTTCAAATGAGCGATGCACAGTATTAACTTTCATTTTCTTATAATAATACTTGTCGTTAAAAAGTTATTTATTTCGTTAAATGGGAGTCTTTAAACATCCATTTCCGATTTCAAAATTTTGATACACAAATGTAATTTTTAAAAGATTTTAATGTAATTATTAACGTCGAAAAATCTCCAGATATCAAGATATTTAAAACGCATTCTATTTTAAGATATCGATCTCTATACTTTCGTAGTAAGCTAGCAAGAATTAACAAAGATAAAAATTATATTAAACCAATTAATCTCTATTCAGCAATTTGATATCATTATTCAGTAAGTTATTATTAAATGTTTTAATTTGTATTATAATATTATTTAACGTTATCAACTTTATTTAAAGATATATCTACGGAGGTGTAATTTTGTTAGAAAACCTTGATGTATCATTTATTTTTGAACTAATGCTTATTGCTTGCGGGTTTCTTCTTTATGAATTAGCCAAACATCTTGAGACTTATTTGATTGAAACAAAGGTTTCAATAATGATATTCTTCAAGAATTACAAAAATGGTGTAATGACATTACAGTAAAATATCCAAGTCAAAATTTTGATTCCGATTATTTTACTTCACTTCCTGAAAATGCATTAGTAATACTTATTGAACGAGATGACTTACAAATGGAAGAAATAACAATTTGGAATTATGTTATTAAATGGGAAATTGCTCAAAATCCAGACTTACCATCCAATCCTAAAGATTGGTCTCATGAAAATTTTTTAGTCTTAAAGACCACTTTACAAAACTGTTTACCTCCTATTAGATACTTTCAAATATCTGGCGACAATATTTATAATCAAGTATATCCTCATAAGCAAATACTTGATAAAAACCTTTGGAAAGATGTAAAGGAACGATTAGCCTCTCAGAATCAACCGATACTATCAAAACTTCCTCCACCTCGCACTATCTTAACACAACATTGCCATCACGAATAACTGAACCATTTTCAACAGTCATTAATGAAGCACATGTAACTGAAATTGCATCTTGGTTTGATAAAAGAACTGATTATTCAGCTGCAAATAATCTTACGAGTTTAAATTACTTCTTCGTGGAAATAGAGATGGTTTTTCAGAAATATACTATTTTTTTTTTTAATTCCGAAACCCTTCATTATGTTAAATGCAATTAATGAGGGGTTTCAAAATTAATACAGGGCTTTGCGAAAAAAATTGGAATCACAAATTTACTTAACCACCGCAGTATTTAAAAGTTTAAAACCGTTACTTTTTTTTATAGTCGTGAGAATTTTTTATTAAGAGTAGATTTGTATTACCAAATTTCACTTTTATCACAACTTTTGCATAATAGTTTAAGCCTGATTAGGAAATGATATGATATTGCAGAAATTTTTTTGGCTAAGCCAGCTAAGCCGACTAAGCCGATAAAATTTTATCGGCTTGGTCGGTCAAAAAATTTTGATCGACCAGGATCACTACTTGTTTACTCTTAATTTGCAAATTTGGCATTACTAGCTGGTCTAAGAATGCTTAAGTGCAACCTGTTGCACTAATTTGAAGACTAATCTAAAAACTAGAGGCTATGTTAAACTAGTCTAAGTGCCGTACCAAAATGGCTTTTTTTCTTCTTCATATTTCTTTAACTAACAAGGAATTTACTAAAAACAAAATAAGAAAAAAGAGTAAAAAAGAAAAAAAACAAGAGCCATGAAAATGAAAAATACAAAAAAATGAAAAAATGAACAAAATAAAAAATGGAAGAGGAAAACAAAAAAGAAAAAAAAAACCACTTAGTATAGCAACAAAAACAAGTCTAATTAAAAAGAACAAACCAAAAAACAAAGAAAAAATAAACGAAAATACACTATTATAACCCATACAAGGCTTAATAAAAATTATATAACAAATGCATTGTATATTTTTATTATAAAGCAACACCTTAATATCTATCTTCTTCTGACTATATGACCAATCTTGGATATCCCTTAACTATTGACTAGAGCAACATCATATGAAGTAGCACTGAAACTGTATCCATAAACATGTCATATGGTTGCATTTTACTGAATCTGTTCAAATTTGAAAAAGTAAACAATGCTGATCTTTTGGAGAGGGTACATATAATTCCACTTTTTTATCAAAAATTTTGAAAAATTAGCAAGAAAACGAGAGGACTGATAAAAGAAATTACTTGAAAGAAATTTAGAGGAGAGTGTGATCAGAAAACACATTTCTTTGTTGTTCTTCTTTATATTGCTACAGGTTACTTCGTTGATGGAATAGAAGTGATGATATATGATTTTTTTCAAAAATTGTGATATTTTATAATTTTATTAATAAAACTGCTCTGGGTGTTTTAACAAAAAAATTCCTTTCAAAGTTTTGATATATATGCAGTTAGTTTGTTTATATTATATTGATTGTTAATATAAATTTATATAATCTACTTGTATATTTTTTTTTTATCATAGCAATATAGCATGTTAATTCATGTTAATTACTATTTGAACTAGTAAAATGTTGCAAAACCTGATTACTACTAGTTAAATTTGTACAGGTATATTTCACCACAGACCAATAATCTGTGCCAATCAAAGCCTTTTATAAACATAATTTAGGTTTAATTTGTGCTACCAAAACCTGTGCTATTTCATCTTTAACCTATATCTTTATAGTACATTTTTCTTATAGGAACTGTCAGTAAAATATACTATTAATGAATTATATTGTTATTAAAATAAGCTTGTTAGTAAATCAATCTTGTCAGTGAATGAACTATTAGTAAATTAATTGGCAACAAAATAAGCTTGTTAGTCAAGTCAGATCATTTGTAAGTTAAATGTTAGTAAACTAGTCATCTGTAAGACAAACTTGTTGATAAATTAATTGTTAGTGAAGTGGGGTGTTGGTGTGTTGATTGTTGATGAAGCAAACTGCACTAAAATTTTTTAAGCCAATTTCTATTTGTCATGGATATTTGTATACAATGTATATAAAATCCAATTGATATTTTTAATTTTTGATTATAAAGCCACTTTTTGGTTTCTAACAAAAAAATTTCTCATGAAATTTTAATATAAACTAACTCTCAACCCAATCCCAAGCCCACCTTGTTTTAACTATAAATATAAATATATTTTTTCATTTATAAAAATTATATAATTGGTATATTACATAAAATTGTAAATTAAAAATTAATATTTGTGTATAAATAGGAACCCGAAGAACTCTGATATAACTCAGAGGTTACTAAAAAAGAAAATTTTGCGTAGAAACTCATCAAACGTTGCATTTTTATATAGTAAAATTTTAAATTTTGGCCTATTTTATATGCCTATTTGGCTGATATTATACAAACTCAAATCTGAGTTATATTAGAGATCTTTAGGGTCTGTATAAATACTAATATAAATTTATAAATTTTTATTGTTTAAATTCTTTTATAATTTGAAAATAAGCTACTCCTAATTTATTAAAGTAAGATCATTTAAAAAAGATAGTATATTTTTAGGAATCTATAGTATACTATATAATATTTTTACTAACACTAATACTATATAATATTATATAACTACTATGATCAAGTTTACTAATTTTTCTCTATTAGAATACTATAAAATTAATTAATAGAGCAGATACTCCAATATGTGAATAATCAATAGAACCAATCAGAAATAGTAAGAAAAATTAGTAAACTCCTATTATGTCTATAGTTTATTATAATTTTTGCTTTTTTAATTATGTGATCATATAAACAATTTAATTGGTAATCTGTTTCTAATTATTGCACTATTTATATCTTATATATATTTTTCTTGCTATTTGGTATTATTTGATATATACATGGATATTGAAAAAATTATAGCAAAAGCATGTGGCCAAAAGCATTATGTATTGCTATTATACTATTAACTATATATTATACTATTAACTATATATTATACTAAAATACTATAGTCGGATCTCTATAAATGCAATATTTCTCTAAATGCAAGTTTTTTCTATTCCATATAATGTTATTAGTGCTAAATGCACATTCTATATTCTGTAAATGCATATTCTTTTAAATAACATTTTATATTATACTAACCTTCCTAAATGCACGTAGCCAATCAAATTTTAGTATTTAAGATAGATTATACTGTTTGAGTAGAAGTTATACAAACTTGATAATCTAATTTTTAAAGCTGCAATTTAATTGGCTCTCTCTAAATGCAAACCTCTCTAAATGCACGTTGTAGGCTTGTCCCTACGAGTTGCATTTATGGAGGGTTGACTGTAGTATTAAACTATATATAGTATTATATATATATACCAATAATATAATATATATATGTTAGTGATTTAATCCATATAGGTTTACTGTATATTCCTAAAAATAAACTACTCTGAAAATAAACTACCCCTAATTTTTTTCAAAAATCTCAAAAAATCTATTAGCAGTTACTACTGGTACTGTATATATAAAAGTTTAAATTTTATTAAGTAAACCTCAAAAGTACTATTAAGTAAACTTGTTCAAGACATCAAAATATATTTAATTGATAATCCATTTTCAAATAAGTGAGCTATATATAGTAAATTGTAACAAACAGATTTATATGTTTACTATATACTAGGCTAATGCGTAGCATTGTGAGGCCAGAGCAAAAATATTTTAAAATTTAAGTTTTTACAGTTTTAAATAAAACTAATTGATTTTTTTAATATAACAATATATTTAATTTTAAACTAGTATTATTTTTTTAAGTTATTACATTTTTTTTAAAATTATTCTTTTATTTAATTAAATTAATTTTTAATATTTAACTTACCATATTTATATTTACTATATCGATTTAACTATTATGCTACTATATCAATTTAATATCATGTTTATACCTAAATCCAATTATTATATTAAATCACGAACTATTGTGCCTATACCCAAATCTAACTACTATGCTATGTCACAAATCAACTATTGAATTGCATTCTAAGCCTAACTATTATAATATAACTATTGTACTATATTTAAATCTAACTATTGTACTATACCTAAATTTAATTATTGTGCTATACTCAAATCTAACTATCATTGTGCTATATGCCAAATCCAATTATAGGTGCTATGTTTTGAATCTAATTATGATGTTACACCTAAATCTAATCATTATGCTATTTTACTTCTATGTATTATTTGGTTCAATTTCTAGCAATCTAATTAAATCTTCATACTTGCTCGCAGCATGGTATCTATTTAATAATTTAAAATAATAATTTCTCCAAGTTAGTGATTGATTCATTATACCTTCTCATTATATAATTAATTTCACTTCTACGTTAAATCTTCATTACATTTGCTCATAGTGAATTAGTACTTGGTATCTATTAATAATTTAAAATATAATAATTTCTTTAAGTTAGCAATTGATTCACTATACCTTTTCACTATACTAGTTATTTTCTCGTCCGTTTCTAGTTGGGCTAAATTAATTACTTGATAAGAAATTCAGCCCAATTTCAATTTTATTCCTCCCATTAGGGCTGGCTTGCCTAGTCCTGAAAAAACTACAATACTTCTGCCAACCAGATAAAGATGCCAAATCATACGGGATCCATTGATCTGGATTGGCTCTCCATTCCCTATTGATATTATAAACGTGTCATCACAAATTAAACATGACATGTATACCAATTAATATGATTTGAAATATAGTAGTACCTGAACTGGTAAATCTTTAACATCTGTCCTTGTTAAAAAGCACATTGTACATGTCAGATTCAAGCCCTTAAAGACAAAAAGAATGAGCCATGAATTGTAAGTCATATTAAGGGTATTCAACACTTATGCTTACTTCATTTATGAAGGTACAACGTTCGCACTGTATCAGTCTTTTCCTGTATTAACTTGCTGGCAAGCTTGAAATAGATATAAAATATTTGGTCAATGGTCTATAAATAAATAAATTTACGCGTTAATGTTTAACTCGAATCAAAAAAATAAAAATAAAAGGTTACCATATTAGAAGAGTCAAACTCTGGCAAGGTCAAATGAGCCTAAAATAGAAATTTAGAATTAGCGTTATAGTGTGAGATCTGGGTTCGGGTCTTTTTAAAGCGGCTTGTTACGAGAGTTCATTGCATTACGTATCGGGATACAAGCAAAAAACTCTTGCTAACTCAATCTGTACCCGGAGACAGTGTTTGAGAGTTTAAAGCGTTACAGGTTAGATTAAGAAAAATGAGTAATATAAAGGAAGTACTTGAATAATTATTAGAAAGGAACGAAGTTTAATGTAGTTGTACAAATGTAATTAATAATAAAGCAAGTTTTTAATAAAAAAGCAGGTTTTATCGTTATACTGCTTTAAAAGTAACTCTACGTACGATAGGTTTGTTTTTTATTTGACTTTTTTTTTTTTACTTTTTAATTACGTGACATGCGTGGGGACAGACAAAAAATTTCAAAGCTGCACTTTTGATAAAATTTCTATAAGATGTACAAAGATGCATCAGAAAAGATATATTTTTTGGGCAAAAAGCATCAAAAACGTAACTTTTGTATCACTTGCATAGACACTAACTGACTGTCGCTACACTCCGGCCAAAAATTGCTAAACCACAAATGCTATTTCATGACAAAGTGAAGTTATTTTTTTACTAAGTAAATATATTTTTAATTTCTAAATAAACTTGTAAAGCATCATTTTCCAATTTTAATGTAGTAATAGCAAATGCAGAAATATTGCTATAAAATAATTTCCTAACTAATGTAAACAAACTATTGTTTATATGAAATGATATTTATAACTATGGGAGCATCCATAAATAACATTATGTGCTTCCTTATAGTAGCGCTTGACCCCCCTTCTACTATATAAAAAATTTTTCAAAATCCGTATATTTATATATAAAATTTTACAAAAACTTGAATATATTGTGTCATAGTGATCCGATTCGGATGATTTAGGTACCATTCGATTTATCTCAGTGAGACGAATTCAATATTACCAAAATCATTTTATTTGGATCACTGGATCAATAATTATTCACAAAAAACTATTGATTTTATAGTTATTTTATAAGAAAACATAATTACTAATAGTATTTGGCCAATAACTTTTAATCCAGTGATCCAAATGAAATAAAATTGGTACCTTCGACTCCTTTCACCGAGACAAATCAAATGATGCCAAAATCATTAAATTTGGATTACTAGATTAGTTTTTAGACGATTTTTTCTAAAAAAATTGAGTTAATTTTTTTGATTTCCTCTCTATTTAAGAGAAAAAACATTATATTTTGTCAGACCCCTCCCTCCTCTTGTATAATGTTATTTCTGGATGCCCCCTATAAAAAAACTCATAGTAATGTGTATCACAATTTACTATATACTGCTATGTATTTTTTTTTTATTCAAAAACAGATTATCAATTAAAATAAAAATTTGATATTATTTAAACAACTTTTTATTAGTATGTTTTTCAATTTTTTAAAAAATTTAACAATTCAAAAATAAGCTACTCAAGTTTTTGTATAATTTTTGGTCCAAAAAAGATAGCTTATTTTTAGGAATATACAGTAGTTAGCTAGCTTAGCTAGCAAATTAAATTATTAGCTAAATAGCTAACTAACAGTTTGTATTTAAAGTATTTTGGAATATTTAACTTGTATTTTATGTTTACTGTATATTATAAATAGAAGCAACCAAAATGTTGCAAAAAAATGAAAATTTTTTGAGCCAAAGTAAAGAGGTTGCTTCTATTTGTATCAAATTTTATTGGTTGAATATAATAACTTTAGTCAAATTTTTGGCTTCAAAATCTAGAGAATTGTTTTATTTGATAGTTGCTTTTAATTAGAGCTTGTACCTGTATAAGTATACTTGTTGGCAAAACTAAAAATCTTCAAAATCCCACCCAAAC
>QKWP01001309.1:126476-141583 GCA_003550325.1 Gigaspora rosea | reverse complement strand
CTCAATTAGAACCAATTTCTGGTTTAAGTGAATCCGAAGTTGTTTAATTTAACCAGAACTTGGTTCAAATGAACCCGAAGTGGTTCAATTGACCAGAACTTGGTACAAATGAACCAAAGTGGATCAATTTGAACCAGAACTTAGTTCAAATGAACCCGAAGTGGTTCAATTTGAACCAGAACTTGGTTCAAATGAACCGAAGTGGTTCAATTGACCAGAACTTGATTCAAATGAACCCGAAGAGGTTCAATTTGAACCAAGCTCGTACCGAAGTGGTTCAGTCTGAACCAATTTCTGGTTCAAGTGACCTGAAATGGTTCAATTTGAACCAAGTTCTGGTTCAAGTGAACCCGAATTGGTTCAATTTGGACCAAGTTCTGGTTCAAATTTTGATTGGCTTTTTTGGTTACGCAAATCACGTGATCACAGGTTTGCGTAACCTAAAATTTTGCCGAATCCGAAAGTCACGTGATTTCTATTTGTACTACGTTGCACGTGACTAGGTCGGAAGGGTCGGAGGCCGGCTGGGGTGGCATTAGCAAAAGTGGGGGGTGGAAATAGCAATTCCCTAAATAAATTACTTACTTTTCAAATGCTGCTTCATATGATTCCCAATTATCTATATTGTAACAAATTGCAATGCCTTTAGATGATGTAGGTGGATATTCCATAGGAAAATTGTATGCTGAATTTCATTTACTCGCAAACTTTCAGTTATTGAATGAATTTCATTAGTATCATTATAACTAGTATCTTCAAGATCATTATAATCAATATCCTCAATCTCATTATAATTGCTATCTTCAAGACTATTATAATCAACATCGTCAATTTCATTATAATTGACATCTTTAATTTCACTATACTCTATATCTTCGATTTCATTATACTAATCAACTTTCGCCAATTCGTTCGAAAATATTTAGATTAATTATAAATATATTTTAAACAAATACATAAATTAACATTAAATTTCTAATATAAGTTATACTAACTTAAGACTCATTATTATATAAACTTTCAGGATTCGATGGATTCGATGTTAAATCAATTACTGATGCTTCATCAAATTTATTTTTGAAATTCGAATAACTTTTTTCAATGCGTAAATTCTCATCATCGGATTGTATTTAAATAACCACATTCTTTAAAATTCAATCAAACAATATTTAATCAATGGTTATAAAAAACAATTAGAAATCAAATAATTTAAAATACAGTATTTACTTATTTTTGACCTTCGAATCAAAAAAATCAATAGATCATATAAAGCGATTAAGAGAGTAAAAGTAAGTTTTTATTATATACAAGCTTATATATACATTTCTGCATTACAAATTTAACTTGATCAAAAACTTATCAATCATATCCGTTTATTAAAAAATTCGCTATATATATATTAAAATCGAATTTTTTAATATTTACATTTTTTAATATAGGAAATCATTCTTTAATTAATTAAAATATGCAATCATATTTGACAGTCTAATCTTAAAAATTTGGGTGCTTAAGATGCCGATTAAAAAAAAAATAACACCAAAGAATCATCTTGACTCTTTTTTTTTTACTGTCTTGATTTATATCGTATTTCAGATGCAATATTGCATCTGGTAGTATGTATGTACACTGTGTTCGTTATTCAAAATTTTCCAACCTTACAAATTGGCATCTTGAAACACGCATCAAAACTTTCTGCCATACGTACGTATGTAACACAAAATTAACTACTGATCATAAGTCTATTAGGTATGATACCGTACTAAATACTATGTATAATTTAAAAGTAAACTATACTCCACATTATACGTAGTCTCAATTGTGAAAACATTTTTTGGTTTGGTTTGATTTTTGCGCTTCTTCGCGTTACACCTGATCTCGAAATCTGGTTGGCTGGCGAATAGTAGCGAAATTTTTTAGGGTGGTGATGCTAGGGTCACGTGAAACTTAAACCACCCGGGTATCTTACACGGTAATTTACGGTACACTACTAGAATGTTATAATTTATTATACACTAGAAAATTCAACATATTATGGTATAAAGCGAATACACGTGATACTAACGTAATATAAATGAAGCAAAATTATGCTAATGTGCTCTTATTTAATTACATTAAATCACATAATGTGTTTGTTCCTGCTGATAACTTGCTTTCTAATTCAATTTTTGATATTGTCTTTTGATATACCAATTTTTGAATTTTAAACATGATATGATTTTAAAAAATTCTTATAAAATTACCTGCACCTTCATTTATTTATATTCTATTTCATTTCTAAATAATAACAATGGTTAGCGTGATACGTTCCGTTATAATATTCCATATTTCAGTTTCAACTCACATACATAACAATAACCTAACCAAATATTCCACTTTGATCGTTATATCCACAATAAAAATAATTTGTACGACTTATCAATGTGAACAAATGAATGATAAAAGATAAAAATTCCTATAAACTTGAATTTGTGTGTTTATGTAAGAATGAACTTATTTAATAATCATCTAAATGAATTTAGATACACAAGGTCTTGTTATATTTATATAGTTAACTCATAAAATACAAGTATTTAGCTAGAGAAATTAAATCGTTTGACTCAATTTGACATAGAAAAACTTTTAAGCTAGTTAATATTCTGATAGCTTTGGATGAAACTATTAAATCATATAAGCTAGATGTGATAATAATTAAAACTATAAATAATTAATTAACGTTTATAAATTTTTTTTATCGATTTATCACTTGAACATTAACAATGACAACAATTAAAGAACTAAAGCTGCAGCACTTGTAATAGTTAGGACGGATTTACTGTAAATCAGAATTGCTTCTAAGATGGACATAATAGGGTCAGGCAGACGTATCACATAGTAGGGACACTGCCGAAAAGTAGTGAGACAATGTCCGTGTGCAAGGCTAGTCTGGGACACCATCACGGACATGGAACATAGGATAATGTACGAGACTGTCTGTTTCTCTAGAATTTTGACGGAACAACATCCATATACACACATTTTATTTTTATTGTATTACTGGAAAACCTCAAAGATATATATAGGTTATAAGGAAATTTTGATACTTGTTACATAAGTATTATATTTGAAAAGCCGTTATTGGTCTAAAAGTTTATATTTATTAAAAAGTGGATAAAAGCTTTTGATGTTATGTTATTAGAAGTGGATAAAATAGATAAGTTTAAGACATGCTATATATATATATTTAAATTTTGGATAAAAAATAAAAATAAAAATAAAAAAAAGGGGGGGGATTAGTAAACTCTTAAATTGTTATATTTTGTAAATCGAATAAAAAAATTTAAATATTAAAGCTTATATACAATTTAGGTTAGACTAATAAATTTGTAAAAAGTTTATATTATTATAGCTGTTTTCATTATTTTTGGGACATTTGAAAAATAGTTGATAACCGAATCGATAAGTTTTTGTCGTCAGCCGACGGCAGTAATTTATTGACACCGACTCGGTAACTTATCGATTCGGCCGTCAAAAAATTTTTCAAATGTCCCAAAAATAATGAAAACAGCTGTAATATAACCTTTATATATTGCCCGGGTCCTTAATATAACTGGTTAAATCTATTTGACACATTTAATTTCAAAATCCGACTATATGATCTAGTAAATACACGGATTCGTCAAATCCGACCCGAATCATCTTAACGTGTTTTCTCGATTGATCCCTCCTTCATAACCATACGCGTCATGAGATGCTAATCTTTACTATTAGAAAAGATTTTTATAGTGACAGATATAGTAGTTCATAAATGTTTATACGTAAATCGTAAATATAAACAATAATGCAGATTTGTCACAAATAATGAAATCCAATGAACGCTCCCGCATCACTCGCACCAAGGATGATAGCCAATCAAAGTCCCTGACCTGCATCAAGTATTGGGACCGAGTTTATTGCGAATGTCAAATATGCATTAGACTCCCGGACAGTCACTGAACTGATACACAATATTAAGGTCTTTTATAAAGAACAAATTTGGAATATAGAAAAGGATATGTCTAGTAACTAACGTTTCACGAAATAAAATTTCGATTAATAGGCTAAACCGTAATAATAAAGGTGATTATATAAATAAGAGCATTGAGGTCCCGGCTAGAATAAAATCATCTTATTAAATAACTTCAAAAGAAGAAAAAAAACATCATCTATTTTAACTGAAATATATTTTTCAAGACTTAATTCTGAAACTCCGTTTATAAAAACTTAAAAAATGAATGATCACGTACTTCAGCTTATTAAAAGTGGTTCTACCCACAAGCATTTATGTCAGCTCGAAGAATCACTTGTGTGTTTTAACCAAGTGTTAGAAATCGAGCCCAATAATAAACTCGCGCTTCGATGTCGTGGTGATATTTATAGACAATTGGGTAAATATAAAGAATCAGTTGCAGATCTTAGTAAAATGTTAGAACTTGATCCAAATAATGCAACTGTACGTAGTAACAGAGGTGCGGTATATCGAGAATTAAAACAATATACAAAATCACTTTTAGATCTTAATAAAGCGATAGATGATGAACCGAATAACGGATTCTCGCTTAGACAACGTGGCATCACTTATAAGGAATTAGGTCAATATGAAGATTCCCTCTCGGATTTTAATAAAGCGTTGGAAATTAATCTAACAGATGCGCTCGCACTTAAATATCGTAGCGCTATTTATAGGCAATTATTGAATTATCAAGAATCAATCAAAGATCTTGACAGAGCGTTGCAAATTAATCCAAATGATATATCTGCACTTATTAGTCGTGGAGAAGCTTATAAAGAATCAAAACAATATGAAAAATCACTCGCAGATCTTAATAAAATTTTAAATATTAGGCCAAATGACGCAAATATATATCATTTACGTGGATGTCTCAATCAACAATTAAGAAAAGTTGAAGATTCACAAAGGGATTTACGTAGATCGTTAGAAATTGAACCGAACAACCCTTTTGTACTTAATAATTATGCAGTTACTTGTAGTAAATTGAGTTTAAAAGAAGAATCATTAATAGAACTTAACAGAGCGTTGGCGCTGGACCCAAATAACACGTATATACTTTATAACCGAGGAGTTACTTATCAACATTTAAACAAATACGAAGAATCACTTTTAGATCTTAATAAAGCATTAGAAACTATTCCAAATAATGAATTGGCGGTATTAGCGCTTAATGCTCGTGGAGTTTGCTATTCAGAATTAGGAAGATATGAAGAATCACTTTTTAATTTTAATGCAGCTCTGGAAATTGAACCAAATAATATAATTGTACTTAATCACCGTGGTGTTATTTATAGACTGTTGGGTTTATATCAAGTATCCCTCAAAGACTATGACAAACCATTAAAAATTAATTCAAATAATATATATGTACTTAATAACCGTGGAATTAATTATGAAGATTTAGATCGACACGAAGAATCGCTCAAAGATTTTAATACAGTTTTAGAAATTGATCCAAGCAATCTAATAGCACTTGTTAATCGTGGATATATTTATGGATGTTTAGGTCGATATGAAGAATCACTCTCAGATCTTAATAAGGTTTTAGAAATAAAACCAAATAGTATGAATGCACTACTTAACCGTGGAATTATTAATCAAATTTTAGGTCTATATGAAGAATCATTGAAAGATCTCAACAATGTATTGAAAACTGAACAGAATAATGCGGTCGCACTTAGTATTCGTGGAGTTGTTTACGTTAAATTAAGTCGAAAAGAAGAATCACTTGCTGATATTAATAGAGCTTTGGAAATTGAGCCAAGTAATATGAAAATACATAATATATGTGGAATTATTTATCAATTTTTAGGACAATATGAAAACTCATTCACAACTTTTAACGTCAATAGGGCTTTAGAATTTAATTCAAATAGTGTGTCTGTGGTTTATGAAAACGTTAGTGACTAGAATTAGTCAAATCAAGATTTATTATGGCTTAGCTGAAAAAAAGGTTTACTGAATATGCTTGTATATACTATACATATGTTCCAAATAAGTTTGTAAGGTTGGATTGAAGCACCAACTCAATCCGAATTATGGATCAAATCGAAAAACAAATTATGAATCAAATCGAAATTATTAAAAAATTTCATTGTATTTAGATTCAATAATTGTAAATATAAATATTTATCATGTGAAAAAATAATTTATTATTACAAATTAAATGGAAACGCTCTTATTCCGTTAAATAATTTATTATAACTTATAGCAAAAACTTAAAATATGAATAAGATACGAATATGAAAATTTGTCCCGAATGGGAGCTTTGACCAAGATTAAACCATATACGTGCACTTAACTCAGAATTCTGATTTTGGTCCAGGAAAATCCTGATGACATACATATATGATATATTCTAAAATTTTATAAATTAAAATTAATAAAATAAATAAATAAATTAATAATTAATAATTAATAACATAATGATATTTGATATAATGATATTTTAATATGAAATTTTGATTTTTTCGCATAGGCGATGCACCCTATAAGATCTGGGTAACGTGAAATCAAAACAATAAATAAATTCGTTAGTTTAGGGTTAGGGTAAGGGTTAGGTTAGGGTCAGGTAGTGTGTTTTAGCGAAGAGTTTCTAATCCAAAATTTCGTAAGGAAGTTTTTTTGTTAGAGCATAAGAGATAGTTTCGTAGGCAAAATTTAGCGTTATGGCCGATTTTTGAAAAAAAATCGTAATCGCTTCGATCTCACGTTACACCTGATCCTGGATTCTTATTGGTTGATCAGGGGTAGCGATACATCGCCATGGCAATAAATATAATAATTCTTTTAATAAAATAAAAATAAAGTAACCCTAATTTTATCATACGTACATACATACATACGTACGTACTAGATAGCTGCGCGACGTCATCGTGCGAAACCAGGAACGGGAGACCTGATAGTGGTTATATTTGAATGTCTAATATGATAAAGAAATATGAATTTATTATTAACTCAATCAGCCATATAAGAGAAAGGAAATTCATTTATTATATAACAGTCAACAAAACTTTATCAGTTTTTTAATATAAAAGTATAGATTAGATTTTTGATTTATTTTGTTATGGTTATAGTTGTTAGAATTTATCAATGATACCATTCGTAATATATTAATCTGCTATTTATCCCTTTAATGGTTTAGGTCAGGTTTAGGACACAATCATATAAATCTATTCTTCTAGCTATCATTGGTACTTTTACTGGGTTTGTGATGAAATACGCGATCGAATTTCTTTTTTATATTATTCTGAGATAAACAGTAAATGTGTTAAATTCAGCTTATTCAATGCAATAGTCAGCAATTACGTTTATTAAAGTTAGAATTTATTTTCTATTTTGTTTACAAATTTTGGATTAAATACAGAGTTTCTATGCACACAAAGAATTAATATTTTAAGCTATTAAGTATATAACACGAATGATTTTTACATTTATGCGACCACATAAACATTATTCATTAATAAGACGATTTATTTGATATAGAGATTTTGGGTCGACAATGTCAAAATCCCGACATGTTAGCCCTTATTAGATATCATTAGCTATAGTTCTGGTCAAATTTCGACAGGATTTTTTTTGTCGAGATTCTGTTCGTCAGAATTCTGTTCGTCGGGATTTCTTCTGTAGAGATTCTGTTCGTCGTGATCTTGATCCCAACTCGGTATAACCCCGTAGTTGTTGATAAAATTTTCGAAACTTTTAAATTTAGAAAGTTTTTTTTCAATACATTCACATTGATCTTTCTCGCAAATATTATCGCATCAGTAGAAACAAAGCGTTTATAGATAAATCCCCATGGTTTTAATGGGGAATTACCATATAAACGCGAATAACTACACATCATATCACTTATTATTAATAAAAAGTGTAAGCTTGTAATTTGAATCTATGTAAGGTTTGAACAAAATTAAATGTACTGATCATAAAAGCCACCAGCTGATAAAATAATATAGAGAATAGTAGTTATTCTAGATATATTTATAAATACATTAATTGAAATTATGATAGTACTTAAATAATAATAATAATATAGTTAATTTATCGCTGTTCAATGGTTTGCTCTTGAATAAAATTTCCAGCAGATACATAAAAATATCCATTTGTCCCATTTGGCATATTAAATGGGTTCTGATTAAAAGGAAATTGATTGACTTTACTTTCTATAAGTGATACATGATTATAATTTGTCCCCATCAATCCTATTAATTCTGTAATTACAATTATGTAGTTATAATCAATTTCTTAAGCATCATAATTAATGATGATATAATTGCTTGTTTATTGATATTTTAAAATAGCAAAATACAATTCTTCTTGTGTTACGGAGAATATCTTAAGAATAAATGACGAGAAACTTTCGAATAATACGTATTCACAAAGTAAGATTTGTATTTAGCTCGTCCAATAATATACGGAATATATCATATAGTTATTGAATACGAAGTAGCCAATAAAGTTAAATTCTTGATACATTTATATTAATTCCCGTTTTTATGGATCCTTATTAATAGATGGATTTATAATTTATCGCCATAGCGATGTATCACTAGTCTATGCGGAGTTTCAAACTGTGCTTACAAATCATTAATCTTAATGATTTGTAAGCACAGTTTGAAACTCCGCATATAGGACTCGACATATCACTACGGAGATAAATTATAAAATCCTTGGTGGACAATCACGAATTAAAGTTTTCTCTTGTACCACTAGAAATTCGACTTTAATAAAGGAAAAAAT
Source organism: Gigaspora rosea (assembly GCA_003550325.1). Taxonomy (NCBI): domain Eukaryota; kingdom Fungi; phylum Glomeromycota; class Glomeromycetes; order Diversisporales; family Gigasporaceae; genus Gigaspora; species Gigaspora rosea. Next base: position 132,816 of record QKWP01001309.1, on the reverse strand, counting down.
TATTTACGTACGTACGTACGAAATTATTAATTAAATCAAGGTATTCAATAATTGTATTACGTACGCACGTACCAACATTACCAGAATTGTTTCTGATCAAAAGGTACATTAAATACTTATATAAAAGATATGGCTTTAAAATAATCTTGTATGATGTAGGGTGCGCCAATAAACATGAACTTCTTTCATGCTGTCCTGGTTAGGCCTTACTAGGGTAATGCAACTCCTAAAAAAGGAAGTACAACCGATGGCTCATATAACCTTATATTATAATAAGTATAGACGAATTATCTTGCAAGACTCACTTGTGACCATTAATATATTCCTCTCGTTAATTTTTGTGTTATGTTATTTTATGATTCATACTGCATATCTTTTATAGACTTACGTACTTTGCATTTATGTCCATATATTCGCATGATGATGCCCATCTACGGGTTTGGGGGTGGCAATCAATTAATCGACAATCACGTCACCGACATAACATTTCACCGACAATTATTCACCGACACGTTCATTTTACCGACAGTTTATTTCACCGAAGTCATTTTACTGACAAAGTAATTTTGGTCATTGTCGTTAGGGTCAGGGTAGAATTAGGTAGAATTAGGGCTAAAGTTAGGGTGCTTTTTGAAAAAAAAACTTGTCGGTGAAATAAGCTTCGGTGAAACAAACTGTCGGTAAAATGAACTTGTCGGTGAGTATTTGTCGGTAAAATGTTATGTCGGTGAAGTGATTGTCGGCGAAATAATACGAACCCGTGGATACTTGTCATTTCACCGACAATTAATCCGCCGAATTGTTGATTTTGCCGATAATTATTTAACCGACAAAGTTTTTCAAAAATTGCACAAACCTTAACTTTACCTAACGACAATGGCCAGAATTACTTGTCGGTGAAATGACTGTCGCTGAAATAATTGTCTGTAAAATAAACATGTCGGCGAATTGATTGTTGGTGAAATGATATGTCGATGAAGTGACTGAGACGATATGCGCGTTATTTCAAGTACACGCATGTTCGTTAAGTCCAGTTTTCTGATATGACATTTTAAGTGTTTGCTAATTTACATCAAAGTATGTCCTTATAGACGGAGCGCGTGTTATTTCGGGCGCAAAGATGTTCTTTCAAAACCATGCATGCTATTTTTTCCTAAATAACAAACATACGAAAATATGAAATTCCTCGGGCTCAGGAAGCTTCGGGGTTTATTAAAAAAAAAAAATATGAAATTCTTTATTTTATGTACACAATCGCTTTGTAAGTCATTCATATTGTCATAACTATAGGGTAAGTTTTTCGTGACTGGTCAATTTTACGCCCCAACATAGTAAATTTTTTTTAAAAAAAACCTGTAACCGTCGTTCATAATACTAGAAGACTTTTTTACAACCGAAATCTTGAGTAGCTCTGGGATACGACTTACCAAGGTATACTTCATTTTTTTTTTATAACCTTTGGCATAAAGCCTAAGGACGCCATTGGCGTACAATGGTTTACTTCATTTAAAGACAGCTTTTAAGCTAAAAAATAGCCATGAGTAATAAATATATGCCTAATTAGCTCACAAAAAGTGAGCAAACTGATTTAAGAAAAAAGCTTGAAAGTAATAATAACTTTGTATTTATATTAAACAGTTACAAGCACTCTAAGTTTTATTTAAATGAAGAAACAATCAGCAAGGAATTTTATGTACGGTATCGGAACATTGATTTTAAAATTTAGGTTTTTAGTATTGTTTAAGAACGAATAAAATTTTTATTTTTTTTTATTTATTTGTTTTTAATAAATATGTTCTACTTTATTCACTCGTAATCAGCTTTTGAGATAGCTTATTGTGTATTACGGGTAGGGTCCGTAATGGGCCGGGTCGGGCCGGGTTTTCATAAGGCCCGTAAAATTATTTCTAAGCCCGACCCGAACGAAAACCCGGTTATACCTTGACGGGCCGGGCCCGGGTCGGGTCTGAACGGGCTTTATCTAGGCCCGACCCGGCCCGTTGGCCCGCATGTATAGAACCAATAAATCAATTTTTTATATAGCGGCGCATCAACTTTTATAATTGTAGCGAGTTTGACCCCACGCTTCAATGAAATTATAGCAGATCAGCATGGTATAGGTGAGCAAATCCGTATAGTATAGCCGAATTTAAGATCTATACTATACCGATCAGCTATAATTCCTAACTCTAACGCAAATATATATTACACTGGATCAGTATAGTATAGATTTAAAAATTCGGCCTATACTATACGGCTATACTATACTGATCTGCGAAATACCTCGCTTCAACTCGGTTCACATGACAACGTCCATATAAAATAGCGAGTTCGAGCCCACGCTATAGTGCGGCGCATTAACTCATTACACATGACAACAGACAGGGGGTTAGGTGCAATGAATGAGAGAGCGGCGGGAGNATTACACTGGATCAGTATAGTATAGATTTAAAAATTCGGCCTATACTATACGGCTATACTATACTGATCTGCGAAATACCTCACTTCAACTCGGTACACATGACAACGTCCATATAAAATAGCGAGTTCGAGCCCACGCTATAGTGTGGCGCATTAACTCATTACACATGACAACAGACAGGGGGTTAGGTGCAATGAATGAGAGAGCGGTGGGAGGGATGGGAGCCAGATTATAATCAGGCATCGAAGAGAACAAGTGACAAGAAACGTGAAGTAAGAAAGCACTGAGATTTTATAATCTCTGCCGCATGTATACATACGTACCTTACATGCATATCTATAATTTCCATAAGCACAAATCAGGTTATTCTCGCGATAATAACCCTTCGTCAATGCATAGGGCTAAAATTTAACGGGCCTATCGGGTACCCGCGGGCTTTTTTGCAAAGCCCGATCCGGGTCCAACGTTTAATAAACCCGACCCGAACCCGGCCCGCTTTACAAACAAAACTCTAAAATTAGACCCGGCCCGGACCCGAGGGTTTAGCCCGGCCCAATACGGACCCTAATTACGGGAGATTGCGACTCTATCGTTTAATGAAGAAATTTCATTAATGATAATTCGATATAGCGATGAACGTATATAATTGGTTGTTTTAATTAGATGATTGTATTAATGTAATATTGAGTGGGGTTTCAGCCAAAATTTTGGTGAATTCCCGGAAGGACTTTGCCTTCAGTGCCAACAAAAAGGAGAAAATAATATGATAAACGCCCAAGGATGATTAAATGAAAAATTTCCTACTAAAGAAAGTAGAGAGGCCGTAAACCAGAGTATATATAAAATTATTACGTATATAAACAATAAAGTTTGATTGGTTAGATGTCGCGTGATCTTTAAAATGACCAATCAGAAATGATCCAAGTTATTGATCCGGGTCCGGTCCGTCTCTAAAAAAAACTTCCCTAGAAAAAAATATTGCCCTCCATGGTCTCTCTGATGACTCTGCTCGTCTTTTATGTCACTTTATTACCTATGTTATGAACATTTTTGATCAAATAGAAAAGCTAGCTTATGTTTCAGACCGGACCGGGCGGATCTTAATAAAGATCCGGATTCGGTCCGGTATACGGACCGGACCGGGCCCGGATCTTTTTCGGAACACTAGGTGTAATTTCGAATTTTGGTCCGAATTAAGGCCAAAATTCGAAACTACGCCCTGCGCGTTATTTCGCGAAAATACGATAGTAAAAAAAAAAAAAAAAAAAATTAAAATCGAGCCGATATTTCTGATATCAATTTTATTCTTTTATCAACTTTTTAATAATTGTCGCAACTGCAGCTGAAACAACTGAAATTGGAAACTTTAATAAATTTTTGGAGTGCGTTTTCTTAGCTTTTTTTTCAACAGTTAGGTTAGGGTTTAGGGTTAGTTTTGCTAATAAAAGAGTATAAGTGAATTTTAGCAGGGTTATATTTTTAATCGAGGTCCATTTCCAGCTTCAGCCGCGCTTTGATCAAATTTGCAGATTGCAGCTCACCTGATGTCGTCTGATTGCGCGTGTTTCTTGGTTAAAAGCTTAAATTCAAATATATACAGTATTTTTATCTGCATATCTATATTAACTGTCCAAAGCGGGCGTAATCACAGCCAATCAAATTACAGAATTTTGATGATCGCTGGAGAAGCAAAACAACCGAAAAACCAAAAAACGGCAGTCTAAACCTACCTCAGGTAGGTTAAGTAAACATATCGGGAAGGCAATTTTGCTTATGTATAACTATCTAAAACCCGACCTAACCCTAATATAAGATGACCCTAACCCTAAAGTTAATCGAGAAAATTATTAAGAAATATGAGTTGCCCCGGAAAATCACATGAATTTGAATGTAATATCTAAAAATAGATTAGCTAATAGAAATTTTTGGATAATCATAACAAATTTATAAACATATCGATATACTCATGGTCACTTATTTTTACGTGGCGGCATTGTCACTAGTAAAAGTTATGCCTATTCTAGGTTCTTTTTGGGTTCTTTAAACTTTGGGTCTTGTTGCAACACAAATTATATCACTTGTCTGACAATTTTTTTTATTTTTAATTGCGTAACTGATCAGTTAATCAATCTGTGCGTAAAAAATGTCTGTTGTGATTTCCGGTATGCCTATTGCACTTTTTTGTCTTGTCCGGGAAAGTAAACCTCCTTTCAAAGTTACTATTGGAAGGGATAATGATATTTCCGATTTCAAAAAGAATATTAAGAACAAGATACTGAATGAATTTCCAAACTCCGCTATTAATAAGATCAAACTATGGAAACTTAATGAGCCTGTTTCCAGCAAAAACATTGAGGAGCTTCAAAACATTACACTTCAAGATAACGAGAATGTAACTTTACTGGATGAAACAAATGATATCGTAGATTACTGGGCTGAAGGACAAATACCGCTCAAAAAATGTATTCATGTTATTGTAGAGCCCGGTAAGTGAGTCATAAAATTTCAATGTGACATGGTCTTCTCTGTCATATGCCAATAATACCGAATACTTACTTATTCTTGTGCTTTTCTTTCCTGCTTTTTATTGTAAACCCAGCCCAAAAAACACATTCGCGTTATTGTAGTGCAACCCACTGTTGGTAAGTGAGTCGTAATAAGTTTTGTTAATGTGTAACCTTTTTATGTTGTGATATATTTATCAATAATTAACTTCTTTCTTTTCTACTGCACTTTGTAGAGCATCTTACAAAGAAACGTCGAATAGAACAGGGTTGGAAGTCATATATAGCTTCTGATAGTTACTCTGTAGAATTGCCATCCAAAATAATTGACATGCTTAAAGATAACAAATTCGTACCTGATCCACGCACTACTTTTAGAGCTGCCTTCCAGAACCTTTATGTTGGCAAATCAATTACCCTACCACTTCTTGGCCAGGTACCTAAGCACTTCGAAGATTATCAAGAAAGGACATTGCTTGTTACTGAGCAGATGATTGACATATGGGCCAAGATTTTAGCAGATAGTGACTATTATAGTTGTTAGGCGAAACCTTGAGGTTTCGCGCTGGCGAAAGGCGAAACTCTAGTTTTGACTTTCGCCAAAAAAATTTAAAATGGCGAAATGGCGAAACTGGTGAAACCTGGCGAAACTGGCGAAACCTTGCGAAACTGGCAAAACCTAGCGAAACTAGTGAAACCTATGAAAACTGACAAAACTGATAAAATATGTAAAATCAAATTTAGTAAAATTGTTAAAAATAAATGTTAGTAAGACTAATAAAGTATAAATTGCAAATTATCAAATTAAAACTAAAAGATTTATCCAAATATGTAATAGATATTTGTTAATGTAAAAATTAATTTCTTTTTTTATACCAAACTAGATATTTTGATAATATTTTTAATCTTAAATAAGTTGTTATATAATATAATATCTTTAAAATTAATATAATATACTAAAAAAATAATATTTATTTATAATATATATACATATAATTTTATACATATAATTTTATAAATATAAAAATCAAATACTTTATAAAAAATTTATTTAATTTATAAAATATAAAAATAAACATATTTAAATTTTAAAATATATCAAATATTAGCTATTTAAAACTAAAATATATAAATAAAAATTTATCAAATAAAAAAAACATCTAATATTTAATATTTAAATAAAATTTCTATTTCAAAAATTTAAATAATATTTAATAAATAAAAATATTTAAAATATTTAATAAAATGTTTAAATTACTTACTAATCATCATCTGAATTTACTAAATCTTCTGGATCCCAATCATAATTACCTTTTCCAATAACTTGATTTTCTTCATTATTTATATTTTTATCTTCATCAATTTCTATTTCATTATTATCACTAAAATCATCATCATTATCTGGAAATTTTTC